>PVJD01007046.1:0-89537 GCA_004026545.1 Mormoops blainvillei | reverse complement strand
TTCCGCTTCCCCCTCCCTACTTATAATCCTCCAAATGATCTCCATATCTATGATTCTGTTCTTGTTCTAGTTGTTTGCTTAGTTTGTTTTTGTTTTTTAGATTCAGTTGTTGATAGTTGTGAGTTTGTTATCATTTTAATGTTCATCATTTTGATCTTCTGTTTCTTAAATGAGTCCCTTTAACATTTCACTTAATGGCTTGGTGATGATGAACTCCTTTAGCTTTACCTTGCCTGGGAAGCACTTTATCTGTCCTTCCATTCTAGATGATAGCTTTGCTGGATAGAGTAATTTAAGTTGTAGGTGCCTGCCTTTCATGACTTTGAATACTTCTTTCCATCTGCTTCTTGCCTCTAGGGTTTCTTTTGAAAAATCAGCTGATAGTCTTAGGGGAACTCCTTAGTGGGTAACACTCTGCCTTTCTCTTACTGCCTTTAAGATTCCCTCTTTATCTTTAACCTTTGGCATTTTAATTATGATGTGTCTTGGTGTGGTCCTCTTTTGGTCCAACTTGTTTGGGACTCGTATGCCTATTTCCTTCACCAAATTAGGGAAGTTTCCTTTCATTATTTTTTCAAGTAAATTTTCAGTTCCTTGTTCTTCCTTTCCTCCTTCTGCATCCCTATGATTTGGATGTCGGCATGTTTGGAGATGTCCCAGAGTCTTCTTATACTCCTCGTTTTTTTGTTTTTTGTTTTTGTTTTTTTTTTTGAATTCTTGTTTCTTCATTCTATTCTGTTGAATATTTATTTCTTCCTTATGTTCCAAATCATTGATTCGAATCCCGGCTTCCTTCCCTTCACTGTTGGTTCCCTGTGGACTTTTCTTTATTTCATTTAGCGTAGCCTTCATTTCTTATCTTATGTTTTTGCTGTACTCAATGAGTTCTCTGAGCATCCTGATCACCAGTGTTTTTAACTCTGCATCTGATAGGCTGGTTATCTGTGTTTTGTTTACTACTTTTTCTGGGGTTTTGTTGTTTGTTCATTTGGGCCTTATTTCTTTGTCTCCTCAATTTGGCAGCCTCTCTGTGTTTTTCTGTGTATTAGGTAGAGCTGTTTTGACTCCCTGTCTTAGCGTATCTGTTAAGTTGTATGGGGCAGAGCCTTAGGTAATCACCAGGGAGGAGCAACTCACTTCACCGCTTTGTGGCTCTGTGTGGTGGGAGTGGTCAGAGAGGGGACAATACTGCTCCCTGGCTCCTGGAGACTTGCCCAGCACTTGCCACATTTCCAGTCACTTCACCCACTTCCCATATGTGACTGCTGCCCTTTTGGGCTGTTGCCCTCTTGGTGATTCCCAGAGTAGGTGGTTTGCATATGTTCTAAGCCCATGTGGGACCTTTAAAGACTCTCCTGAGAAATCAGCAGTTTCTTCTGCCACCCCAGCCCCCACTGGTTTTTATAGCCAGAAGTTTTGAGGCTTTATCTACCCAGCACTGGAACCCTGGGTTGCACAGTCTGGCCTGGGACTGGGATTGCTCGCTCCCAAGGTAACCCTCCTAATTTTGATCTACCACATGTGGATGTGGAACCACCCTTTCTGCCGCTGTCGCTGCCATTTCCACTGTGTACCACACTATGTCCTCTCCACCCAACTCCATCGCTACCCCTCCTACCCATCTGGATACATTTGGCTTCTTTAAATCCTTGGTTGTTGGACTTCCATACGGTTCTATTTTCTGGCAGTTCTGGGTGTTTTTTGTTTTGAGGTTAGTTGTGATTCTTGTTGTGGTTGCATGAGGAGGTGAAACGTTTCTATCTACACCTTTCTCTTGACTGCAAGTCAACTGCCTGGTTATTTTATTTGAAGTGAAAAAGCTGCTTTGGGTGCACCAGCACGTTCAGACTTTACTTTTACAGGAGTGAGTCAAAACGTGGGGCTGCTTCCTGCGGAACCAGGCTGCTGTGGCTCTTCTTGGAGCCCTATCAAAAATGACATCACAGAATGGAGTGTAGTGCTCCTAATTTAACACTTTTCTGATGATCAGATCATAAAACGTTAGAGAAGTGATTCAGATCTTTGTAAATCATGTGCTAAAATATATGCCTTCATTTAGTGCATTAATATTGTAAGCGAAGTTCAGTTTCTGACTTCATACACGAGTGTAAATGAATAGGCACACTTACCTACTGATTATATAAAAATAACGTCCCACATTGATGACTGAGCAAGCCAGGACTTTAGAGAATTATTACTTAAACCTTTACTTGGCATTGTGCTCAACTTTCCGTGCAATTTATTTCATGAGTGAGTTACCCGTGGCTTTAAAGCAATATTTGCCCAGAACCTGTGTTTTTTTAAGATAATTTAAGATTCTTTTGCCAGACCACTCTGTCAAATACAGCTTCTTGAGACCATAACAGATCATGCTTTTAATATTTTTGTTGTTGAGTTGATAATATGCAGTAGAGTTTATATAGACTTTTTTGTTCTAAATCAAAGGATAAAATGTATTTTAACAATAATTAAAATGCCATCATAGATTGAAGATGGGTTGACAGAGGAACACATAGATGTATAGATAAATGATGAAGAAATGTAGAAAAATGTTAATTGCAAAATATAGATTATAGGTATAGAGATGTTTACTATAAAATTCTTTCACCTTTGTGCTTGAAAATGTTTATAATAAAATATTAGAGAAAATAACATTGTAAACATTAAAACCCTTAGAAAGAGAAATGGAAAACACCTTGAATTTCATTCTGGTATTTCCTTATTTAAAACTAAACAAACTATGTAAAAGCTAGAAGAATTATACTTAGAAATTTTCTTCTATGTGTATTTAAGCACATTTTAATAACTTTTATGAAAGAAGTACTTCTTTTCAATTTTGAAAAGTATTTTTATCTCTGCTTTCTTTCCTGATAACAAAATAATTTTTTTATGTTCAATATTATTTTATATTAGTTTCAGGTGTACAGCACAGTGGTTAGACATTTACATAAGTTACAAAGTGATCCCTCCAATAAGTCTAGCACCCACCTGACACCATACATAGTTATTACAATATTATTGACTATATTTCCTATGCTGAATTTCACATCCCCATGACTGTTTCATAACTACAAATTTGTACTTCTTAATCCCTTCACCTTTTTTACCCAGCACCCCAACCCACTCTCATCTGGCAACCATCCATTTATTCTCTGTATCTGAATTTATTTCTGTTTTGTTTGTTCATTTATTTTACTCTTTAGATTCCACATATAAGTGAAATCACATGGTATTTGTCTTTCTCTGTCTAACCTGTTTCACTTAGCCTACTGTCCTCTAGGTCTATCCATGTTTTCACAAATGGTAAGATTTCGTTGAAAGAGGAATTTCTTAAAACAGTTTAGTGTTTAGTGTTCTTCTTAACATAAGTTCTCTATCCAAAATAGTTTCAGGAAGAGGGTTTCCTTGTTACAGGCTTAAAATATAAACCAGGTTTTTAGAAAGATGTTTGAACCGTGTGCCCAAGATGCTAGTGTAAACAACACTCCCTCCCCGCACACCCATGCACACCACAGGGCCTTGCCTTTTAGCCAGAACAGTAGGGATATGTTTGGTTAGGGGCATAGGCTGCAAGACTCTAAAGGGATAATGTCAGCTTTGCCAATCAGCTTTGCCACTTGCCCTTACAAATGAGCTTAATCCCTCAGAATTAGAAAACTAAAGGCCAGAAACTTGACCTTCTGAATCTTTGGGCACAGGCAGACCTGCTCTGGGGCCTGGGTGGCCCAGCGTCCAGAAAGTGAAGGTGGAGGCCATTCTACCAACTTGCATGAAAGCCAGGTCAGCTGTGTCATCTTGAGGACTAGCAGTTTGAGGAACGGTCATGGGCAGCATCCTTGGCATAGACATTGTGGTCTCTCAGAGTGAGAGCCCTCAGCGGTGGGGTTCATTCCACCAGTCTCTTGGCCAGCGGTGAGGACTTCTGACTGGAAGAGGAAGAGGTGGTGGACACCATGTAAGAATCCATGACAGAGTGGCTAGCAGACACAGACGAGGCTCCCTTTGGACGCTCACAGAAACAAATAAGAAATACGTTAAATTTGTTATTTGGTAACTAGTTCCCTAAAAACAGAGCCTGAGGTGGGAATTTTTATTCAAGCGATTAATTTGAGGACTATTCTCAGGAGAACAGCATGAGGGAAGCCAGATCAGGCCGCAGAAGACAGCCACCCAAGAATGAGTTCTCAGGTGGATGTGGGCTTCAATCAGACCCCACACAAAAGCTCTGGAGGGTGGATAGCACCTCACAATTGGTCCCACCTTAAAGCATGGAGGCTGGTTTTTAGAGTTTGTTTATCAGCCAGTCATTGGCCGAAGTTTAGCCAAAGTGTGGAAGGTTGGAACAGTCTTCCCAATGAAGAGACTCCTGAGGGCAGTTCTTTGGAGAAAAGAATGCTGTGTCTTGTTAAAATCCAAACCACAGCAACAAAGCCCCGCATAAAAGGGAGCTGGGTGGAGCCCGAGGAACACCAGCACTGATGCTGTGTTCCGCTTTGGCAGCTGGCGTTCTCAGAGCTAGTCATTTAGGCAGAAATGTAAATGTGGCTCTCACTGTATTAGGCTGTGGCCTCAGCTGTATTAACCAAATATTGATCTTAGATATTTAAGCATGTAGACTAACCAAAATGTCCCTGAGATAAGGGCCAAAAATGGATTAAGTGCTTTCCCACTGGGGACTATACCTAATTAATCTATAACATTTGTGAGCTTCATACTCCTGATTAGATACTTTTTAATAATATCAAATAAGTACCAATAGTGCAAGAAGAAAATCTGATTCAGTTAACTTACAGGGAATTCAGCCCTGTTTCCACCGCTTCTGTAGCTTCAGCCAAGCCTTTAAACCTCTCTGGGCCTTTGTTAGATAAGGGACAATGGACCTGTTACACCTTTATTACTATTTTGCTGATTATATTTATGAGGTAATAGGGAGCCATTGAAAATCCTCAAACAGGTCAGTAGGTTTAAGATACCTTTGAGAAAGATGAGCCCCAGTGACTCCATGTGGCCTGCCTGGAAGACTGAGAATCAGGGAGAGACACTAGAAGGGTGGCACAGTAATTTGGGCTTGAGGTAGTAAGGCCTTCCCTGCCTCCTCCCCAAACTGGACTAGGTTAGAGTCCCCTGCAGAACTCTCCCAAAGTACCTTGCAATTATGTGTCCAATTTCCGTTTTATCCACTGTTCTTTGCATAAAGCAGGAACCATGCCTCTTTCATTCATCATTGCATACCCAGAGCTGGACACAGCATCCAGCAAATATTTGCTGAACAAATGAGGGGTTTGAAAGAAATGAAGTTTAATTCAACTGATAATGGTCAAGAAAAGAAAAGTCTTGGTATCTGGCGAAGGGAAAGAATCACAGGTAGCTTTAAAGTTTTGAACCTGAGAGGACAATAGTAAGGAATTGGGAGGGCTAGAATATTAGTTTTTATTGATAAAAAAAAAAAATAGCCACAACCTATTGAATTAAAACAACACACAATTTCTGTGGGTCAGGCACCTGGGCACGGCTGAGCTGGGTCCCCTGCTACAGCTCCCACAGGCTGCAGTCAAGGTGTCAGGCAGGCTGACGTTCTCATATGGAGCTTGAGTCCTCCTCCACACTCATTCAGATTGGTGGCAGAATGCAGTTCCTTGTGATTACGGGACTGAGGCCCTCAGCTGTCCTCTCCCTAAGCAATTCACAATAGGACCATTTGCTTCTTGAAGGTCAACAGGAGATTGTCTTTTCTTGCTTAGAGCTTTTTCTTTCAGATGAGGCCTGTACACTCTTTTAAAGGTCTCACCTGGTTAGGTCAGTCCCAAGTAGGATATTTTTCCCTTTTGATGAACTCAGTCAACTAAGGGACCTTAATAACATCTGCTGAATTCCGACTGGTGTAGCCACTGTGGAAAACAGTTTGGAATTTTCTCAGAAAACTAAAAATGAAACTGCCTTTTGACCCAGAAATTCCACTGCTAGGATTATACCCTAAGAATCCTGAAACACCAATTCAGAAGAACCTATGCACCCCAGTGTTCATAGCAGCACAATTTACAATAGCCAAGAATTGGAAGCAACCTAAGTGCCCGACAGTTAATGAGTGGATCAAAAAACTGTGGTACATTTACACATGGAATACTACATGGCAGAAAGAAAGAAGGAGCTCCTACCCTTCACAACGGCATGGGTGGAACTGGAGAGCATTATGCTAAGTGAAATAAGCCAGGCGGTGAAAGACAGATACCATATGATCTCACCTATAAGTGGAACCTAATCAACAAAATAAGCAAAACATAACCACGAACATTGAAATAAAAAACTAACAGTAACCAGGGGGAGGAGGAAAGGGGTTAACAGGGGCAAAGGAAGAGAAGCATCATCAATGGTCATGCATAAAGAATCCATCAGTCAAAACCTTCCCACGGGGGAAGGATTGAGGGTGGGAGGTGGGGACAGGTGGGGCTGGGGAAAGTGGTGGCGGGAAAATGTTGACCAAAAAAATAGATAGGGGGAGGCTAAGAATAGTATAGGAAATAGAGAAGGCAAAGAACTGATACATATAACCCATAAACATGAACTAAGAGGTGTGGGGATGATGGGATGGGGTGCAGGATGGAGGGGATAAAGGAGAGAAAAAAATTAGACAACTGTAATAGCATAATCAATAAAATATATCCCCCCCTCCCCAAAAAAATAACGTCTGCTGAATTCCTTCACCTTTGCCATATTCTGTTTGCTAGATGCAAGTTGCGGGTTCTACATGCACTGAAGGAGCGAGGATGGCACAGAGGTGTATGGATACCTGGGTCAGGAATCACAGGGAGCCATCTTGGAATCTGCAGACCACAGCTGGGCCCTCGTCAGGTTTGAGTGTTAGTGGAAGACAAGAAGGTAATGATGGATGAAAAGTCACAATTGGACTTCCAGGTTTGACATAGTTGTGATGCTGTGAGGGAGGAGAGTAAAGCTCCAAGGACATTCTTGTATGAGGAAGAGATTTACTACTTAGGGAAGAAAAAGTACCTAGCAAAGTAGAGATCAGTGGAATGTGGGAGAGGAACTAATGATCAACTGACACATAAACAGGAAGGAATTTCAAGAGCTGGGTCGATTAGCAGAATTGAATGTAGCAGTCCTCAAGGAAAATGTTGGTGAACCCGTTCATTTGACTATGCAGTGACCTTAGAGAAAACTGTTGTGGTAAAGTGGTCACGTCAGAGTGGATGTTGTAGGGAATTAATGGGTCAGGGGATATTAAGAGGAGTGTTGGGTCCAGGCCTGGGAGAACTCCCACATCGTTCAAGGGCAGGGCTGGATCCTGCGTCACTGATTCTAGATGAGAATGAGCTTTCCCAGGCCTTTTTCAGCCTAACTGCTTACACGGCCCTCAGGTAGCTTGTCTTCTGGGATGTGTGAGGTAGCACCACCGTTTGCACTGAAGCTGTTTTGGGGCTCTTCTGGACAAGACAAAATGTGACCTTTAGCAGAAAACATGAGCAATCTACCAGCTTGGGGAAATCTGAGGTAGGGAACCTTTCTGCTCTCTCAGTAATTAAAAATGGACTCTTCCATCAAGTTCTGTGAGTTGAATTTTTAATGATGAGTAAAAATCTTTGCTTAGTTTCTTTTTGGCCAGGCCTCATTTCTTTCAAGCCAGGAGCCCAGCTGCCCTAGCTGTTTTGCAGAAATCAAGTAGAATTCTGAGGAAATGAAATAAGTAGGAAGGATTAAGCAATTTTTGGACCTAAGACAGACATTCTGAGGCTCTTGAAATAACCGTCATTGAAGAGGGGTATCATTAATCAAATACAGGGTTGCCATATAGAAGCTAAACTTAATCCTTTTTTTAAGTATATTTTATTGATTATGCTATTACAGTTGTCCCATTTTTTTCTCTCCTTTATTCCACTCCGCCCTGCACTGCCTCTCTCATGAGCATTCCCCCCACACCCCGCTTAGTTCATGTCCATGGGTCGTACATGTAAGTTCTTTGGCTTCTCCCTTTCCTATACTATTCTTAACCTCCCCTGTCTATTTTGTACCTACCATTTATCCTTCTTATTCCCATTATATTTTCCCCCATTCTCCCCTGTCCCTCTCCCCGCTGATAACCCTCCATGTGATCTCCATTTCTGTTATTCTGTTCCTGTTCTAGTTATTTGCCTAGGGTTTGTTTGTTTTTTTTAGGTTCAGTTGTTGATAGTTGTAAGTTTGTTGTCATTTTAGTGTTCATAGTTTTGATCTCCTTTTTCTTAGAGAAGTCTCTTTAACATTTCATATAATATGGGCTTGGTGATGATGAACTCCTTTAACTTTACCTTATCTGGGAAGCACTTTATCTGCCCTTCCATTCTAAGTGATAGTTTTGCCAGACAGAGTAATATAGGTTGTAGATCCTTGTCTTTCATGACTTTGATACTTCTTCCCATCCCCTTCTTGCCTGTAAGGTTTCTTTTGAGAAATCAGCTGATAGTCTTAGAGAACTCCTTTGTAGGTAACTGTCTCCTTTTCTGTTGCTGCTTTTAAGTTTCTCTCCTTATCTTTTTTCTTGGGTAACGTAATTATTATGTGCCTTGGTGTGTGCTTCCTTGTGTCCAACTTCTGTGGGTCTCTCTGAGCTTCCTGGACTTCCTGGAATTCTATTTCCTTTGCCAGATTGGGGAAGTGCTCCTTCATTATTTTTTCAAATGAGTTTTCACTGTCTTGCTCTTCCTCTTCTCCTTCTAGCACCCCTATGATTCAGATGTTGGACTGTTTAAAGTTGTCACAGAGGTTCCTACACCTCTCCTCATTTTTTTGAATTCTTGTTTCTTCATTCTGTTCTGATTGGATGTTTATTTCTTCCTCCTGATCCAAACCATTGATTTGAGTCCTGGTTTCCTTCGCTTCATTTTGGGTTCCCTGTGTATTTTTCTTTATTTCACTTTGCATAGCCTTCACTTTTTCCTCTATTTTGCAACCATACTCAACCATTTCTGTGAGCATCCTGATTACCAGTGTTTTGAACTCTGTATCTGATAGGTTGGCTATCTCTTCATCACTTAGTTCTATTTTTGTAGTTTTGATCTGTTCCTTTATTTGGCCTATATTTCTTTGTCTCAGTGTACCAGTTACATTGTAAGGGGCAGAGCCTTAGATATTCGCCAGGGTGGGGCAACTGACATCCCTGCGTTGTGGGGCTGCTTGTGGGGGAGGGGTCAGAGAGGGAACAGTGCCACTTGCTTGGCTCCCAGCTGGCTTAATTCTAATATAACAAATCCATAAATGAGACTATTTCTCTTTATGGTGTCCCACAATTGCATCCCACCTTCTCTCCTTTCATTGACAAGATCAATCTGAAATAATTTTGTTTTATTGTGAAACCTATTCAGCTAACAAAAACTAACACAATGAGTATCATCTGATTCTATCCATATGGCAATAATAATGTTCAACTTTCTCATATTTTACTTTCATTAGTAATTAAAAATATTCACTTGCATCACAAAGCAATTTGCATAAGTATTTTCATCATCTATTTTTTTCTTTATCATTTATCCCATGTTAAAAATTCCTGGATATAAATACTGTGCATAGAAAAATAGGATTAAAATGTACAGCTCTAAGAGTTTATAATCATTGCTGCAGCCTGCAGTGTGTTCATTCTAACATTTTAAATAGATTTTTCCATCATTTTAAACCAATGGGGTAAATGCTATGCACATTGTTGTAAAGTGTATTTCATGGCTCACTGGGCTTTTCTGTCTTTAACTTTCCAATATATATAATTTGATTAAAAATTTGTCTGGTCAGGATAAGGAAAAATAGAGGGAAATTGCTCTTAACGGAATCTCCAGTGTGCCTGGGATTATAATTGAAGCAGAAATGAACATCTTTCTCTGCAGGAACTTAAAGAAAGGCTTTGTTCCATTTTTACATTGGAGATCATCTGTTATTGTAACCTAGACACCTAAACCCACTCCAGATTCAAAATGTGCCATTTATAAACATGCATGCCAAGTTTCAAATGCCCTTTTTGAATGTTTGCATATAATTTGAAGCTTGCGATGCCAAAGTAAAATACAGTTTCCATTGTATTGCATTACCCACACCACATGTGAGCTGCCTCTTTTCTCTGACATTGCTTGAATAGATGAAACATAGTTTTTGTTCAGAAAGAGGAATGTTTCTCGGCTCAACTGAAATGATTGCTAGGTATTAGCTTCCAACTTCATTTTCCCCCTGTAGAAATGTACATTTTTCCCTATTATAAAATGTACTCATAATAGAAATGAGACAGTTCCCAAGAGTGTGGTTATCCAAAGGTAATCTCAACCCAATCTGATTAGAGGCAAGTGGCTCGGGCCTCAAAATGCTCCAGGGTATGATTATTGTATGATAACCATACTCTGTATCATGTCTTATTGATTAACTAATAAAGCGTCAGCGTTGCTATTTAGAAGAAAGGCTGAGAAACCAAGAGTGATAGCTGGTTCCAGACAGGAAGTGAGTCTTTAAAAAGACCCAAACTACCTCTTGTGCCACCTTTTTACAGTTTTGGGGAGACCATGAAAGGCCATCAGTTGCCTATTTTAGTATCTCTTTGGTAATAAGATCATTCATTTGCTAAATTTGCTGCATTAATTTACATTCAAACCTATCCTAAATTGTTAACTCTCTGTGTTGTGACAACAAAATGACATTTCTTTAAAGGATGTGTATTTTGTTCCCATCATCCAGACGACTTCATTGCACAGGTCCAGGGAAATATAGATAGATCCTGAAAAAACAGCAGCCAGTTTGCCTGTGGAAACCGTGTGCTTTTAATGCCGTCTAGCAGTGGGGTGAGAAGAGCATGTGACTAGCAGGCAAGCATTTTGCACCTAGAATAGCTTTTGGACCGTCACTAGGAGTGTGTCCCTTAGCACATAAGTCCAATATTCAGGCACCCATAATATCCTTATCTCTCCCAACGACTATACACATCTATAAAAAAAAAAGGTGGAGCAAGGGAATTGAAGCAATTACTGTAGGTGATTCAGTTTAACAACCTATTTTGTCACAATTACTTTATGTTTTCATTGTAAATATAAGTTTATGGCCTAAATTACCAAGTCATTGCCTTGGTATTTCATTTCCTCTTACTATATAGACACAGCTAATATATTCAAATTGAAAAATGTTCCATAAGAAATAGTGTCCAGCTCTAGTTCTTGGTAATGTATCTTTTTGATCAAATTTAACTCTCCGAGAAGTATAATCTAGTCACTTCTATAATAATCGGTCAAGAGTCACTGGGCACTGGGGTCGGGAGATCTTTTTCCCTCCTCAATCCATTTCCTTGGCTATACATTATTGATGTTGTCTGAATAGAATTAACACTTTGAAAAGATATACATAAGGTTAGTTCAATTTATACATGTCTGCTTTAAGTACTCCACTATTCACAGAGCCTGTGGTATTTTTATCTTCAAAATCCAAATCTTCTAGAATGGAATTTCAGTTAATTTCCCAGAGAACATATTACCAGAGCCTCTTTCTTTAAGATCTAAGTTTAGAGTTTGCCACAGAAACCATCTGAACTGTTTTCCAAAGGACCTTAAAATTGATCAAACTAATCATTTAACACACATCTTCCTAATAACTTGATGCTATTTCCCTCCCTTTTAAAAGCAAGGTTTTAATGCTCATCTCTTTGTTTCTCCGATGATAGTACTTTTTTAAAAATCAGGCCTTTTGTTTGTGTTGTTTGTTTCTGCTGAATAAATACAGTCCTTCTAAATTACCTTTGACATTCTTGCTTAGCAGGATATGACGACTCTGCCCTATATGCTTTCAAAATGAAAGGAACATGGAAACTCCAAAGACTGATGTTTGTCCTAAAGAGAGTCACAGAAGAAGAGCTGCCCCTACTTTTCCCCCAAAAGGGTAAAGAGCCAGCCACTTGACTGGTTCTGCCTTCTCGGACATCAGTGGATCTTGGCTTCCTCATGCATTTCAACATAGATGAGGGATGATTGACATCCTCATGTTTTTTCTCTTCTGCTTATACTCAACGCTTTTGTTGTTTCATTTATTTGTTTCCTTTTTTATGATGAGAAGTAGAAATAATTTAGGTATATAAAAAACATGTAAGAGGCTACATGTCCTCCTATCTCCCTATCTTCTCATGTCTCTGTCTCTGGTTATTCCTTTGGCTGTGTAGTTCAGTAACTCCCTTCTTAAGTCAGCGTGGGCTAAGTTATGCTGTTGTAACAAACAACCGTATAGTTGTACTGTCTTCAAATAACAAGACTTATTTTTTACTCTACAGTGAAATCATGAGTCAGCAGGATAGGCTCTGCCTCACATAACTTCCTTCTAGGACCCAGGCCACCAGGAGCATTGCTGGGCACTGTAGAAGAGGGAAAGGGAGCTCTGGGTAATCTTGCATCGATCAGATGCCCTGGCGCAGAAGTGATACACATTACCAACATGATGCTCATGGCCCATTCAACAAGGACGGCACCAGGGGGATAGTACAGAGCTATCATGGGTATAGAGTGAGGGAGAGATGGAAACACTTGGTGAAGAGCAGGGATGACTGTCACATGCCCTCAACTAAAACAAGAGAGACACTTATGAAGGAGCTCATTAGCTTCTTCTACCACATTACCTAAGAAATACTACTGCACCTCAAAACCTCAGATTAAGTATATTGTCATTGAACTTTAAAGCTCAAGGATAGATGATGATGATGATGATGATGATGATTTAGTTTTCTGTTGCTACACAAACTTAGTGGCTTAAAACAACATATATTAATATTTATTATCTCATAGTTCCATGGATCAGAAATCTGAGTATGGGTTAGCTGCGGGTTCTGCTGAGGGTCTCATCAAGCTGAATTCAAGGGATCAGCAAGGGTTCACTCCCACCTGAGGTTTAGGTTCTTCTTCCAGTCTCACTGGTTGGTATAACTGAGTTCCTTGTAGTCACTGAAGTCCAGCTTCTGGCTGGCTGTTGGTCAGGGACACTGTAGTTACCCTCAGGTCCTTGCCACACGGCCCCCTCTCCAAGCAGTTCACAACATGGTTGCTTACTTCTTCAAGGCCAGCAGGAGAAATCTTTCACACTTCAAATCTCTCTGATCTTATGAATGAGCTCTTCTGATTAGGTCAGGCTCACCCAGGAGCATCTCTCTTGATTGACTCAAAGTCAGCTAATTAGAGATCTTAATTACATCTGTTAGTCCCTCTGTCTTATAACAATTATGGAAGCAATGTCCCATATATTTACAGGTTCCTCTCACACTCACGGGTTGGGGATCATACAGGTATAGACACCAGGGGACAGGAATCTTGTTGGCCATCTTAGAATTCGTCCAACACAGACAGAGGGGCCGCATCTGTGATTAGAAGCCAGTCTTAAAGCTGGTAGTGTTTAGAATCATCTTAATTGGCTTCACAGAAAAATTTGTTCAGTTGGTCAGTGAGTCAACATTTAAAACAAAAAGAACGAGAGAGGAGGGGGAAAGAAGGCAGCAAGAAAGAGAAGGAAAGAAGAAAACTGATGTAGAATGGCTTTGGGCAGAGAGGGCCGTGAGGTAGCATTGGAGCTGTTGTGTGAATCAGATCAGCTTCCCAAATGCTAAACTTCCATTCCCAACTTATCTCCAATAGAGATGAGGGCGGCCTTCTTTGGTGGCCCTTGCTGGTGTCTCTCATTGTATCTCCTTTTGGAGGAAGCATTTCTTTTTAAGGTTTACTTTAAAGGAAATTACTGCATCATTATTTTCTAGAGAGAAGAACATCAGTGGCTCTGCTTCTTGTTCAACTGCCTAGGACGGCTCATTATTTTATAATATGTGCAGTACTGCCCAAAAGTAATTTTCCTTTTATTTTTGCCCACAAGGTGGAAAAATTAAGGTTGAAATACAACTTTATTTTTGCTTTTCCCAGAAGAGGAGACAGTATAGTTTTTCTTGCCTGTTTTTCGACAAGCAGTGAAATATTATTTTGGCTACAACTATTGACTCCTTTTTCCCATCTTGGCAAAAGTTGTATGTAGAGAGTCTTCTGCCCTTGTTTGTGCTCCAGAGACCATCCTAGGGTCTTGTGGGATGGAAGGGGATTTCTATCCAGAGCCACTGCGACCTGGTTTTTGTACCTGTCGCCATTCTCAGCTGTGCCTTTGCATGCCCTTCGTCTTTTTCTAATTGGAGAGGCTTATGCCAGATCTCTCCGTAACATTTCTGCCCAGGGAATACCACTTTTTTTTTGGTACGGAAGAAATGGAGAAGCTCGAGCGAAAACTTGGGCATCACTGGTTTTCATTTCTCTTTGGTCCTGAGAATAAACAATGACCCAAAGAGGCTGTGCATTTTAGGAGACTTTGTCTTCCTCTTCCTTTCATTATTTTCTATCTCCTGCTGGCTCTTTTTAATCCATTCCAATATGATGAGGAATTTGTAGAACTTAAGTAATAAAAAGTACCAGGACTATCTGTTGGGTTCGCTTTTACGTATCTTCTGTTTACATTTAACATCATTTTGTGACCATTACCTAAGATTCACTAATTAGATGGGGAAAGTTATTTTATTTTTGCAGTTAAGAAACCTTTAAGGAATCTATAGGGTCCTAAAGCATCCATTCAATACTTATTTAGCATAAATTATTGAGTGGGTATTATGAGCATAGCACTGCCCTGGGCACTTGAGACATAGAGGAAAGACCTGGTTTCTTTTCACAAGGAGAATGGGTGGTAGAATGAGCGTAAGCTTAAAATCACACAAGTCTGAGCCCTGGCTGGTGTGGCTCAGTGGATTGAGTGCCAACCTGCAAGCCGAAGGATCACTGGTTCGGTTCCTGGTCAGGTCACATGCCTGGGTAGCAGGCTGGGTCCCCGGTTGGGGGCGTGCGAGAGGCAGTGGATCCATGTGTCTCACACACATTGCTGTTTCTCTCCCTCTCTCTCTCCCCTGTTCCCCTCTCTCTAAAAGTAAATAAATAAAATACTTTTTAAAGTAAAGTGAAATCATACAGGCCTGAGTTTGAAGCCTGTCCTGCCACCTGCTAGGTATAAACCTTATGCATATCATGGTTTTTTCTAAGTATTAGTTTCTCGTCTATCAAATGGGTATAATAAACCCCATCTCCTTAGATTGTGAATATTCAAAGACTCTAGTCACATATAAAATATATTGCATCATGATCAAGTTGGGCTTACTCAAAAATTAGGCAAGTCATTTCATATATAAAAAATACGTAAGTATAATTCACCTATTAATCGATTATTAAAGAAAAACTGTGTTATCATCTCACCAGGTGCCGAAAAGGCATTGGATTAAAAATTCTCAACTAGCTCTTAAAAACTTCCTTTACTCGATAAGGAGTGCCTACCAAAAACCTAGAGTAAACAGTTTTAATGATAAAATGATAGAAACATTCCATTTAAATAGGTCATACCATAATAGTAGTCATTATGACCACTTCTATAGTTGATGTTACGCTGGAGTTACTAGCCACTGCGACAGGGAGAAAAAGAAAAGAATGAGGATGGAAAAGGCAGGAAACATAACTGATAATGCTTACGGAGGATAGGCCCACCTACAAGAGAGCACAAAGCAACCCATACACAGGTATTAAGGTTAATAAGAATTTTTCACGCTGATTTGATAATATGGTCAACATATTAAAACCAATTTTATTTATGTACTCTGGCAACAAAGAGTTGGAAAACATATTTTAAAAGACTGTTTAAACAAAGAACCTAGAAATGAACCTAACAAAGGGCTTCCAGGCCTGTATGGAAAATTAAAATGATAAAATTTGTTTGAAGACCTTACCCAGGTTATTCCATAACCAGTAACTGTAATCACCAAGGATTATATGCATATCCTCAACTCCATGGCATTTTTTATTGTTTTAACATACTGGCCTGCCTGACCAAAATCATGGTTATGTCCAACACCCCACACCTTGCACCTGCAACTGTGCAGCTGAATGTGACTGGAATAAAATAACACACCATGCTGGCTCGCTCCACTTTAAATTCAGGATTGCTTATCTCAACTGGGCCCTACTGCTGCCCTGAAATTATGCTATTTATTTGTTCCATTCTTGCTCACATTCTCCTAGCCCAATACCTTCAAAATGGAGACGTGAACATAGAATTAACATGTAATCCAGCAGTTCCATTTGTGGGTATTTACGCAAAAGAATTAAATGCAGAGACTGATGTACAACAAAGTAAATGTACTTAATGCCACTGATTGTACACTTAAAATGGTAAAAATGGTACATACTATGTTATGTACATTTTACCACAATTTTTAAAAATTACACACGAATACTTCTTAAGAAACATGTAGGCAAGGGAGCCACTTTGCAGATAGACTCTTTCCTACAACTAACTTACCTGAGAATGTCTGAGGTTCAGGGGTCCCCTTTCACAGTTGCCATTCTCTTCTTTATTAAAATAATATTTTTAATCATGCATGTCATCTATTATTATAAATCTTATTATGGTGCATGGCTTCAGTGGGTAAGAAACCAGATAAATAAATCATTTGAAATACTGTACATATTGAGAAAAATGAATGATCCATTATTGGTTAATATTTATTATTGCAACTCAGTTATTTCCCAATTTTTTGCTTTTAATTAACTGAGCAAGGACTAATGTGTTGTAGGCTAATAGATTACTAAAAATAATTTTTGATAATAGATATAAAATATTTATAAAAATTAGTTTTATAATAATCTTTGGGATTTTGATAAATAACTCACAAGTTTTAAAAATTCCATAGCTATGCTTTAACAAAATCCTCTTTCCAACTAGTTATGTAAGTAAATTTATATCCTTTGTAGTGATTTAAATTTATGATGAAAAATTTTAAATGTCACCTTAAAATGTGTGAAAATACATTATTTTCAAAATATTTAGGAGATATGCAAGCAAAAAAATTGATGATTACTGTTAGTTGACTACTTGATATTTTTTCCTTTCTTTGCAAAATGCCATCTTCTCCCAGATTCCCTCTATCAGCTAATGACCCTGATTTCTGCTGCACTGAGCAAATTGAGGCAATCAAAAGACACCCTCTACACACTTCCCCCACATCTGCACACCTGCTAGCAGCTGCACTCACACACTGTACCACCCCTCCTGCTGCTACAGGTGAACTCCCCAAGCTTTTCAATAAACCCAAGCCCTCTATTTACTCCCCAGGCACCATCCTTTTTTGTCTATTCCGGGACATTGTTTCAGCAATTCACCTCTCTCTTCATTCATCCATTGTTTCCCCTCTATACTAGAACATTCCTGTTAGTATACAGATAGGCTGTTATTTGCTCACATCTTAAAAATCTTTCGTGAGCCACTTTCCCTTCCAGCAAACACCCATTTCCCTCAAAGCCTTTATGTGTAATTTTATAATTGCCAGCAAAATTCCTTTAAGAGTTATCTATTCTCAATTGTTTGATTTCTTTCTTACCATTTTCTTTTAGACCCACTTCGATGGAGTCTCCCTCCCAATCCCATTGCTCTTTTCAAGACCACCAGTGGTCCCTGCTTTGCCATGTACTGCGGTCAGTTCTCAGGCCTCATCGTACTGGACCTATAGACAGCATGTGACACTCCCACATTGAAACGGCTCCTTCTCTTGACTTCTGAGGCTCCATACTTTCCTGGAGTTCCTTTCTGGTTGCTGTTTCTCGGTCCCCTTTGCTGAGTCCTCCTTATCTATCCAGCTTGTAAGAACTGGAATGTTTTAGAGCTCAGTCCTTGGACCTTTTATCTTCTCTGTCTACAGGTATTCCCTGGCCTCGTGGTTTAGAATACCATCTTAATCTGCTTCCTCCCACAATCTTCTTTCCCTCCAGATCTGTTCTCCACCTTGGCCTCTGCCTCAGGTGGTTGGCTCAAGTGTAATTTATCAACATGTCTCTCTGTGTCTTCTGGCTTCTGGTTGATTGTGAACAGTAATGAAAGGTGGCAGGACATCAGGGGAGGGAGAAGAGTGACATTGGACTATTTATTTCCTCAGCTCCTTTGGTGTGAGGACTCTCAACCAAAGATGACTCCTCTCAAGACTGCCTTCCCCACCAAACTCTCCGTTTTCTAGTTCCTATCACAACTATCTCCTTTGTTCTTTTGGTATTTGGGACGCCCAAGATACCCCGCTATTCTTTGTGTTTCCCTACACACCCACCTCTAAAAAGTGTCCCTTTGTAAAGAAACCCTCCATAAATATTCCTAATTTGGCGATACCGTTATTTTCCGTTGGGATCCTGACTGATGCAGGGTCGATGACTTCCAAATGCAGAGCTTCATTCAGGGTCTCTCTTCTGAGCTCCAGTCGTTCATATATAGCAGGCCATAGGGCACTGCTCTGAACACTCTACTAGAAATTTCAAATTTATCACGTCCAGTACTAAGCTCCTGACTTTCTCCCTCCAATCTATTCTTCCCCATCTGAGTAAATGGCAGTGCTGTCCTCCCTGTTGCTCAGGCGTACATCCTTGGACTAACCAGTCCTCAATCCTCTCCCACCTTGCTTCTGGTCCAGCCAGTCCCCTTGGCACTGCTTCTCACTGGCCACTTCTCACCACCCCATCGACACTAGTCTGGTCCAAGCCACCGTCACATCTTATCTCGATTGTTGTAGGAGCCTCATACGGGCCTCCCACTTCCTACTTCCTGCTTCACAGGTTCTCAGCACAGCAGCCAGGGCAGTCCCATTGCACAGTCAGATCACACGCCTTTCCTGCTCGTCAGCCAGCCACGCTCTGGCCTGTGTGAGTGGGTCCCTGTCTCCTGATCTCATCTACCGCAGCTGCCTCTGTTCTCTCTCCCTCAGCCCGCCCAGACTCCTCAGATGAAACTGTCCTCAGATAGGCACATGGCTGGTTTCTGCGCTTTTTTCTGACCTTTCTTTTACTTTTTTGTTTTTTACTTTTTTGTTTTACTTGCGTATTATTTTACTTATTTATACCAGAATGCATGTTCCATGTGGAGAAGGGGTTTTGACCCTGAAGTAGTGTCTGGCACAGAACAGTTGAATTTTGAGTGAAGAAAAACATTTAAAAAGACCTAAATAAATGAAGATAGTATTGTTTTAGTGGATAGGAAAACTCAGTATTGTGAAGATGTCAGTTCTTCTCAAATCGACCTATAAACTTAGTGCAATTTCAATAGAAATCCCAACAGAGGTTTTCAAAGAACTTGACAAATTGATTCTAAATGTATATTGTTGAACACAGCCTAAAAATAGTTCAGTGCTACTACAGAGGAAGATGTGGGAGAGTTTGCCGTTCCAGATATCAACACTTTTTCATAAAGTTATGGTGATGTAAGGTGGCACTGGCTCAACACTGAACAAATTGACAATAGAACAAAAAAGAAAACCCAGCAGCAGACCCATGCATATGGAAGCTTCACATATGACAAAATTAACATTGCAGTCACTGGAAAAAAGGAAGAATAAATAAATTGTCCTGGGACACTTGGTTACCCATACCATACATATAACCAGTCCTAGATGAATTAAACTTAAAGGTATATAGCAAAACTTTAACATTTTTAGCAGAAAATAGATGATCAGATATTTATGACTGTGGAGTGGAGGACTTACTAAAGGGACCAAAAAGTACAAATCATAAAGAAAATACTGATAAACCTGCATACATAAAAATGAGAAACATTTATTCATTAACAGACATTATAAAATAAGTGAAAATATGCATTACAAATGGAAGAAGATATTTGGAACAAACATAACTGACAAGTGATTGTTGTTCGGAATATATAAATAACTCCTAAAAAAATCAACTAGAAAAATACAAATATCTCAAAATGAAAATGGGCAAAAAGGTTTGAACAAGCTTTCGCAGAAGCAGAAACACAAACGGCCAGTATTCATGATACTAGGCCTTATCTCACAGAAGAATTCAAAATCAAATTTGCTTTGGAAATCACTAGATTTTTTTAAATTACAGAGTGTTATTAAACCATGTGTGAGTGAGGATATGGAGCGAATGGAACACTTACACGCTGCTGCTAGAAATGTCGGTACCACAACAGGGAAAACAATTCATTATTATCTTTTAAATGTCAACATTCGCCTGTGTTACCAGGAGACCTGTTTAGGAATGTTTATAACAGCATTGTTTATAATAACAAAAATAAAACAACTTCCCTCAAAGAAATACAATTTATAAGACTAGAAGCCACCCAATGTCCACTGACTCTGTGAATAAATAAAGTGCTGCATATTTATACAATATAACGTTTCAGAACAGTGAAAATGACTGAACCACAACTACACACTGGCTTTCTTTCCAGTCTCTCTGGCCTGTGTTGCTCCTGTCCCAGAAAGCCGTGCAGCTCAGCTCCGGGACGGGACAGCCAGCCCTTCCCATGACAGCGTGGACTTTCAGTGCAGGCCCTTCTCCCTTCCCCTTAAACCAGCTTCTGGTGCATTCCGCTCCTGGCCGCACACTCCCCGCACCCTACCCTCAAAGCAGGCTGTGTGGCGGGGTGGGGGTGGGGGGCGGCGGGAGTGGGGAGGGGAGGCGAAGGGACAATTTAGAACAGTTTTAGGATTCTACTAGGAAGAGGAAGGAGGGACTGGGCGGCCAGAGTCCACTACTCTGTCTCTCCTAGGTGCTGCAAACGCCTGAGAGAAGGGACCACGTCACAGTCATCCTTACATTCCCTGAGGTCATCTCTGGCATTCAAAAAATACTGAACAAAAGATTCGCCTAAGTAAGACCTAACTGGTCTGACCTACTGCAGGAGAAATCAGGTCAAGAGCCTCTTGCCAGAGCCGGCGCACTCACTGGGAGAGCTGGCACCTGCAGATAAGGAGATGGGTGGATGACAAATTAGGAAGTGGAGGTATTTTAAGGGCTTTCTTTGACTAACAAAACGAAAGCTTACTGGTCAGGAGCTCCAGCCTCTCCTGGGGCCACGAAGTATGCAGAACACTGTTGCTTTTTGATGCAAGTGTCCTGAAATCTTCAGCAGTCACCCCAGAGTGAGGTGGTGTTTTCCTGATCTTAAAAGGAGCACAGCCGAAGCTTTTGGCCTCCAGTTGCCAGGGCGTGGAACGTGGCTTACCATTCAACTGGAACAATGTTTTTGGCAGCCGTGCCTTTTAGTAGCTTTTTCTCAACTTGTCCCCTGCACAAGCCAGCCACTAACTGGACAGGCCGGGCTGGCACCACCATGCTGAGGCACCAGTCCCCCTGGGCTCGCCCACTTGCTCCCTGTTTTCCCAATTAGCCCACTGTTAATGTTTCCTATCCCTCTGGTGATGACTAATTTACCACCCCTGTCTGAGGAGGTACAGAAAAACCCAAAATTTTCCTGACTTGGGGTCAAAAATGTCAAGATCTGGCCAGTGTATTCAAACATTCAGGACACAAATCAGCCCTCATTCCTGCCTCCACCCGAGAGTCACCTCGTGTGGCTCTGTACTTTGAGCTTTGCACAGAGGCTCTCCTGAGGGACCAGAGAGGGCTGAATCCAGACTGCACTCTGCTCACCAAACTTGGGGTGGGGGTTGAATCCTGAGTCATCCTGGAGGAGGGGCCCTTTCTCCTCATACAGGCATCCGCCGCTTGCCTGAGGACCACCGTTTTCTAACTGGCACAGAGGCCTCGTATTCCCTTCCCATCCTGTCGTGAGGTCAGACCCAGAAGCTGGGCTGATTTGCAATTGCTTCCTGCCCCAGCTCTTGCTGGGGATGAGCCCGAGAGTGTGGTCCTGGCCTTCCTTCCCAGCCCTGCCCCTGTGAGATCTGTCTCCCTGATCTCTGCCTGTCCACAGCACATCCTCCGGGCCAGGCAGTGGCCTGCACTGTGGGGGCCGCGGCTGCCCACCCCACTCTCAACCAGCCTTTGGGCTCCTCGCCTGCTGGATTCCTGGATCACAGCTTAGCCCTGAACTTCCATTTGGGCCCGGGCTCCTCCTGGTTGCTGACGCCACCGCTGGATGGTGCTGGCCCTGATTTTCAGTTCTGACCCTGGGCGCCAAAACTTTAGGGCTGAACACTGACAGCAGCCTCTGATGGGGACAAGAAGGGATTGTTTTCCATGGGGTGAAGTGTTTCAGCCCAGACCCGTAAGACATCTTGGAGCAGCCAGACTAGACCACTGGGGCGTCCTGCACATGCCTCTCTTTACAGAGGGCCTCTTGGACCTCTCGTTCCAGCGCCCCTCCCACCCCGCTCTGGTCTGCAACCACAGGGTTCATAGCACTGCTATCTCGTCCACGCATCTCTAGATTACAGATGATCGTTCTCAGTATTGTTCTCAGCACTGTGCTCAGACTCTCAATAGCATCCTTCACAGCTGGCCCCTACTCCCAAGATCCTCCCAACCCTCTGTCTTCCCCAGGAGTGACCCCTCTTATAACACACACACACACAAAGCCTGAGCCTGCTTTGGGGGTGGCACCCAGGGAGGATTTGGTTGCTGAAGCCATAGGCAGGATGAGTCAGAAGCCAGCACTGAATGCCCGTGTTGTTACTGGAAGGACTAGCCTCCCCATCCTGTAGCTGAGCTGCACGGCCTACGAGGGTAGGAGCAGTAAGGAAAGTAGGGCCAGAAAGAAAGCCGGGACTGGGGAGGAATAAAAGACGAGGGGAAACGATCCTGTCAAAAGCCAGAGAGAAAAATAACCACAAAAAACTGGCTTGGGAGCCATCAGGCCTCCTGCCCCCTTGCCCTGCCCCAGCCCCAGCCCCATTTCGGCTGAAAGCCCCGGTCCTGCGCCCTTTCCCCCCAGAATTCATTCTGGCTACCTACGCATTCCACACTCCTTCCGATAGATTCCTCTAGCGCAGCTCCAGGCACTGTCGTCAGTCACCTTGGCTACTTCAGCCCACATTGTACCTGCCGCCCGCCCAGCCCTCTGCTCCGGGGGGGTCCTGGCCTTCAGGCTGTACCCTCACCCACTACCCTCTCTGCCACTATCTTCAGTGAAGTGTGAGCACCTCCTGGGCTGGGATCCTTCCTTTATGCTCCTTTTCACCACAGCACCTAACATGGTTATGGGCTCCATCTTGTACAGGCAGTATTTGTTAATTGATGAATCAATTGATTATAAGCACACTTGCCATTACATCTTATAAAGTGGTGTTTTTCAGTGTGTGCTGTGAACATCCTCTGCACCAGAATGTCATTGGGTGTTTTCTAAAATACATACTCTTGGACCCCACCACACGCCTACTGGGTCAGGATTTCTGGGAGTACAGCTGGCATTTCCACGGCAGTGGATGAAAACTGACCACACAGTCTTTGCCATTTCTCCCTTCGAAAGGTGGGGCCTGCTGCTTTTCCCCTTGAAATTGGCCCGTGGCTGCTCTGAACATTGAAGTGAACATACTTTGCCAGATCCCGGCCTAGCCTTCGACTCTGGGAGCCCTTGACCACATGGAGAGACCCTAAAAGTACGTGGAAAGGGAGGAGAGCCCAGCCAAGCCAGCTTTATAGTTCCTCCCTCTGATTTTCCAGGCATGTCTTGGACTGTCCAGGTAAGACCAGGCACCAGCCGAAAACCAATGGGCGACCCCAATCACATGGAGCAGAAGACGCACCAGCTGTGCCCTGCCAGAATTCCTGAGCCGAAAGATCATCAAGTGATTGTTGTTTTAGTCCTCTAAATTTGGGGATAGTTTTTTACACAATGATAGATAACAAGAATATGCAAATGTAACATTCTCCATGTTATCCTTGTGTGTCCTAGAATTTGAGTCATTGTTATAGGGAAATGACATTTAATGGGTAAATTTTTATATTAAAGAATACAAAATATAATTCATTGTGTAACTTGTCTGCATATCCTAAGGGAAGGAAGATATGGTAAAATAAAATCTCATCATTTATGTTGTTGAACTCACTTTGTTTCTTGGACAGTAGGGCAGTTCTGTTTCTGGCACAAAGAAGAGAGGGCCTCCAGCTCTTCTGAACTTTTCGAGACAATCCAATTGCCACAGACAGTGTTAATAAACAATGTTACCCAATGGAATAAAATTCAGCTTTGGATTTAAAATGTAGTGAGTCCTGACAACATTTGGTTTGGACATGTTTTCTTAGTCTATGCTTCCAGGCCAAAACTAAGAAGATTTTCTTTTTCTATTTCTTTTTTTGTTTGTCTCATGGGAGTATATTTTAAGACTGAAGCTTGTGGGTTTCTTTCAGGTTTCATAATGAAACCTTTAGGCTTGTAAGTCACATGACCGACCACTGCTTTGCAATAGTTCTGTATGAAAACCACAGGACCCTACAAACCCCACTGGGATTAGTGATTTTTGTTTTGGTTTCTCAACAAAGCAGTTTGGACAGATCTGAGAAGTTTTTACAGACTCAGCAGAGATCGGTGTGAAACTCAGCATCTTCTTTGGATGCTTCAGCTCAGCTTCAGTGGGTTTGGACGAGCCCCGTGCTTAAAAATGGAACTCTGAAAGCATAAAACCACACAAGCCAAAAATATTTTCCAAAATGAGTTGAACTGAGCTGAAGCTGCTGGGATTCGTGCCCTCTCTGTGCAGACAAGTATATGCTTCCCTTCCAACTCGGTGCCCGACCTGCCTTCAAGCTCACTGGGTCTGCTGTGTCGCATGCAGAGTAGCGCTGTCCCTTCAGAACAGAGTTCTGGCCTCTTTAGCTACTCTTCAGAGGTGGCTGTGTATTTCCAAAAACTCAGTAATTCAAAGCCTGGCAAGAAATCGATCTCACTATTTATTTTTATTTTGTTCGTCTGAAAAACAAAGCATCCATATGGTGATATCACTTGAGGACAGCTGACAAATAAACATCGTCCCTAAAGCCTGTGACTCCCAAAGAACAGCCCGGCCCATGGCAGGGCCGCACCAACATTGCCGTAGGGGCTGGTTAAAAATACAGGTTCCCAGGCAGCCCTCCGAATCAGAATTTCTGGGTGGGAGCCCAGGAATCTTTATTTTAATGAGTTGCTCAGATGATTGTATACATCCAAGTTTAGGAAACACTTTAGTGTTTAAAAAATATGACACTCCTGCTTCTGGCCAAGATGAAGTAGCAGCGATTAGATGTATCCTCCTGCCTCAAACAACTGAGAAACTGGGCCAAGTGTGTAAAGGAATGGACTTCAGGCAGCAGAGGCTAGTGATCGCCAAGAAGGGAACCAATTTGTTTCCAGATGCCAGAAAGGGAGAGCTGGACAACACTTGGGAGATGACAAATAGGTTTATAAAAAGTGATTATTAGAAGGTGATTTTGCTCTACCAAGGACCCTCACACTTACTGCATAGAAAAGTCTCCCACAGTGGGGGCTGCCTGAAGAGACCGGAGCCTTTCCTGCAGTGGGATATTCAGCAGCGGAGGTGCGGCTGTGCTGAGACAGACCGAGGCCAAGGAAAGAATGGGTTACAACGTGCTCTTGTGGAAGCAGCCCAGTGCCCATCGGTAGATGAGTAGATAGAACAGCTATGGCACATTTACATGATGGAATACTACTCGACCATAAAAAGAAGAAACTTTTACCTTTCGAGACAGCATGGACGGACCTGGAGAGCTTTATGCTAAGTGACATAAGCCAGTCAGAGAAAGACAAGTACCATATGATTTTACTCACATGTGAAATCTAATGGACAAACTAGACTGAGAAGCAAAATAGAGACAGACTCATAGAGAGCAGGCTGACAGGTCCAGGGGTGGGCGGCACTGGGCTGGGGTAGAGGGTGGAGGGATTGAACAGAAAAGAAAAAAGAAGAGAAAGAACTCATGGGCACGGGCAACTGTGTGGTGATGGTGGGGTGCGGTGGAGGTGAAAGTGTAAGGGGGGTAAATGGTGATGGAAAAATAATAATAAAATAGAGATATTTACATATTACAATGTGCAGAATATTTCTGTAGGAAACAAAGTGGTATGTTGGTTGTGTCTGCA
Source organism: Mormoops blainvillei (assembly GCA_004026545.1). Lineage (NCBI taxonomy): Eukaryota > Metazoa > Chordata > Mammalia > Chiroptera > Mormoopidae > Mormoops > Mormoops blainvillei. The sequence continues at coordinate 63,659 of PVJD01007046.1, read as the reverse complement.
GAACTGGGCTGGCAAACTGGGAAGGAAATTAGTTTTATTGTACAGTTTATGTGCTATTAAAATATTTCACAACATTCATGCTGTTTGTTTTCAATAAAAAAAACTAGTTAACAAATAAAAAAATCAAAATAAATGTTTTCTCTTAAGGATTTCTTTAAATATTTGATCAAATTGTATTTGATTTTTACAAACTCATCTATCACATAACTCTTTCACAAAACATCGACCATGTAAAGCAATGGTTATAATACACACCTACTTGGTAATTCCATGTCATTCGCAATTTAGTTTGTCTTTTATTCATTTGGCAGATAATATAATGCTATTATATGCCAGAAAATGACAACAAATTACATCATTATTGTGTTTCAACTTGTTTGAAAGACAGATTATTGTCACTGTTGCCTGTTCATTTCCAAAATATGAATTTAAAATTAGTTGTTCTTGGGATCTGGCACAGTCCCACACAATGCCCTGTGTCAATTATATGGTTACATGCACATTCCTATGGTTGTTTCTAAAATCTACAAAATTTTTCTTTTGCAGACACCCAAGTGTCAGAAGAATAAGATGTTTCTAAGGTCCTTGTTTTCTCTATGTGGGGGTACATGCAAGATAAAGAAGACCTTTTGGGTCGGAATAAATGTTCTTCTCTGGGCTGTGGCCACCATCCCCACTGGATGTCCATGTTTAGACCTCTGGTGGGGAGGTGAGCCCTTCTTAAAGGGAAGCCACATTGCACTTGCTGTTGTATTTTTTTTGTTATTTTCTTAAGGATGCGGCATACACATGTTGTTATTGTTAGGCAAAAGAGATGAGCTGTATGACATCTAAAACTTTGCTTGTGCAGACAACAAGGATTTTGGATGTTTAAAGAATTAAGAGGCCCAAAGAATGGGTATAACCGAAGAACTAATGTCAAAGAATGTGATTCTGGCAATTTAAATAACTAATTATCAATCTTATAAGCCTCTAACATCCCATTATACTCTCTCTGCTCATGTATTCCCATCACTGACACAAACAAGGCCAGTTCCTTCTCTCTCAAATTCTTTCTAAAAAATAGTGGGAAAGGGAGGAAAATATGAATGTTTGTGTTTGCTTGTATTAGCATAAACACTGCCAACATACACAAGAAACTGACAGAGTACTCGGCTATAAGGAGAGCGTGAAGAAGACAGAGGGACTGCAGGAGATGGGGACAGACCTCCCAACATGCACACTTTTATACTGTTTTCATATTGCGTCGTGTGAGTGTATCACCTGTTTTTAAATTTAAAATTAAAGAGTATTTTTCAAAGTTTACCTTTTCAAAAAAGCTTTCTATAACATGCCTAAGCCTGGGTCAAATGGGTTGAAGTTGCATAAACTGAGTAAAAATAACAGGAAACTGAAAGTCAACCCCCACCTCCCTCCTCTACTTATCAATTTAGATGAAAAAAGAGCTCAAGAAATTGTCTCATTGATTTCCTTCTGGCTGCCATTTCCATGGTGTTTATCAGATGAGTCGATAGTTTCTTAGAACATTTCGGAAAATAAGAGACAAAATTCTAGTTTGTATAATGTTTACTTTTGGAGACATTTGGGCATCTTACTACGGCATCACCCATGTACATGTCAGGATAACAGAGGTGGGATCCTCGGAAGAAAGATGTTGTGTGTGTGCAGGGGCTGGGGGAGATGGCAGAGAAGGACTGCAGGTATTTCCCAGTGTAAACATTAGAGGTTTAATTTTTGCAAAGCAACTTTTCTGGTGAAATATTGCTGACTGTATTTGGAAGTTGATAATATAATTCAATTCTCCTCTGGGCATTGTGGGTAAACTATGATTTTCTTGGTTGAAATGCCTCCCTCCCCACCCCAGAATCGTAGAAAGACTGAATAATTTCATATTGGACACTTTCCCTTTTGAGGAATAATTTAAGCATTACCATATGTCTTCTTATTTTGTCCTTCTACAAAACAGACACAAAGGAACACACTGGAGGGTGTGTGTGTGTGTGTGTGTGTGTGTGTGTGTGTGTTTAAAATCACTGGTGATTGCCCAACCACTGTGCCATGGTAATTATCCAGGAAGGTGTTTGAAGATATGCTCCACTGAAGGGGAGTGATACCAACCTTCAGAAACTGTTGAATCCCCAGGAACTAAAATCAGTCTGTTGGTGGCTGCACGAGAATGGCAGGAGTACCCATTGAAATTAGACCCAAGGAAGAGCGCATGAAATGTGCTTGCGCTCAGCCAGCGGCATCAGCACAGCTCAGATCCGGGTGCCATGCGTTTTACCTGAGATGAATTCTGGAGGTCTCCCTCTGTAACAGCTCGCTGCCAGGCACTCCTGGTGAGTGGGTGTCTCTTTCCCGCATGCGGTATAGTGCTATTGTCCCACGTTCACACTGAGCTGTCAGATTCCCAGGAGCAAGGCCCATTTCTGAAGTATCCAAATCAGTCTAGAAATAACAGCCTGGTTATTTCATTTTTCACAGCTCTCTGCCTATTCCCTGCACTGAGGAGTTATGTAGCTAACTTTATTCACATCAAGCAGCTGCGGAGGTGAAAGTTATGTCAGATTCACAGCTATATAATTTACTTGAAAAGCACAGTGATTCTTTAAGTGCATTTACTTTAGGAGTATTCAGCACACCAGATTATTCAGGAAGCCGCTTATCTCAAAAAAGCTGATCAAATTATATACATTATCAAGGCATTTATTTCAAAGATACTGCAAAATATAAAAGCATTCTTATCAGATGCCTGTGACACTTTTAAAACTCAATCGCAACATTCTTTAATATCCTCCCATCAAAAGCAGGAGTCCCGTCCCCTCTCCTGAATCAGGACGGGCTGGTGACCACTTTGACCAATAAAGTGTGGTAGAAATGTCGCTGCGTGACTTCCCAGGCGAGATCAGAAAAGGCCATGCCGCCGCTGCTCTTTTCTCTTAGGACGCCTGCTCTGGCAGAAGCCAGCTGCCTCCCCTGAGAAAGTCGTGCTGAAAAGGCCTCCTGGTCACAGCCCCAGTGAGCTTCCAGGAGAACCAGCATCCACTGCCAGCCACGTAGATGGACCACCCTGAACACGCAGCCCACTGAGCCTTCAGGTGGCTGCAGTCCCCACCAGTATCTGACTGCAACCTCATGAGACACCCGATGTGACAGCAGAGCAGCCGAGCCCTTCCTGAATTCATACCCCGCAAAATCATTTTTAAATAGTTTTAAATCTGTGTTTGGTTTATACCACTAAGTTAAAGGGTAATTTGGTATATCGCTCCAAGGAGGAAGAACTGTCTCCTTTGACACACCTCATCCTTCCAGCTGCTTACTTTAACTTCTGAGTGTTTGCACGTGGGTGCTTTGATCCATTTTTCTTCGGCTTTTCTTTTCATACCCTACACATGTGCACATACGCAGCCGCACAGGCACGACCACCCACACGCACGAAATTGATCAGGTGAGTTCGATCAAGTGAGTTGGAGCCCTAGATCGTTTAGTTAGCCTGCGTTTTTCAGCTGAGAAAATTTGGGACCCTGGAGATTGAGTTTTTTGCCCAAGGTCACATGGCTAGCTAGTGTCCCAGCTGGAAGTAAACCCAGGTCTCTGACAACCAGTCTAGTTCTTTTCCTACTAATTGATTTCCCACCCACCTCATAAAATAAAATGCCTCATTCCTTTTGTAGTCCAGAGGCCATAAGCTCTGAGGGTCCCTGGGCATGGTATCTCATTGGGCCATCTAGAGGTGACCAATGGGCACTGCCTACAGCTGGACTGCCTGATGGGAGGCCAGGGGAGGGAGCGAAGAAACGGAAAAAGGAAGTACTGCGAGAGCTTGGCCCCAGCTCTCCTTCTTGCTTCTTCCTCCTAGGCCTATTCTGAAGGCCACATGCTAATTATGGTCAGAGCACAGGCAGGGATTCCCAAATGTGCTGGGGAAAATGCCAAGCTCCTCCTTCGAGCTTCTGTGTTAGACCCTCCTTACAAAATCAAAAGCGTTTGGGCCCTGGCAGGGTAGATCCGTTGATTGGAGCATCCTCCCATACACCAAGGTTTGGGGTTTGATCCCCAGTCAGGGCACACACAAAGAATCAACCAATGAATGCATACGTAAGTGGAGCAACAAATCTCTCTCTCTCTCTCTCTCTCTTAAAGTTAATTTTTAAAAAGTGTTTTAAATGGTATATTGTGTATTTCTGAATCTGGCTAAAAAAGATGAGGGATTGTGACAAAAGACCGGGAAAGTCTCTGTTAGACTGGACGAGGGCTGGTTAAATGTGAGGAGTGTTTATCTGTGTTTTATCCGCCACTCAAAGGCCCAGGCAGGCTGTCATTAATACGTTCTCAGCCGCCCACTGCCCCAGAGTTGCCCCAATTTTTCTAAACCCTACAGCATTGTCATTTCATTTGTCTGGCAAGGGAATTAGAGCCAATGAATAAGAAGGCCGCCACCCCGCTCAGTGATGATATATTTCTAGTCCCTTCAGTGATCTTGCCAACAACCAGATCTCCCCCCGCCACCCCCAGCTACCACCATTGTCCTACACCAAAGAGTAAAGGATGATTAAAAGTCTTTGACATGAGGTGTGGTTTAGTTCAATATGTACTGTTGGTTCTGCAAATAGCTGGTGGGAGGTTGACTATGCGTGTTATGTGCCATATGCCGCTCTGGTGGCCGGCGTGCAGTGGGAGCCCGAGAGCAAGGGCGGGGAAATGCAGATTCCTTCTGCTTTGGAAGCACAGACTGAAAAACAAAACAAAACAAGAGCTTTAGAGAAAAAAAATCACATAATTACAGTTTCGTTAATCCCTCATAGATTCCTCGTGCTGTATACAATCTGCCTCTCAAAAGAGCAGGAGCAGATTTGACCGGCCACAGATTCATAAAATCACGTTTAAATAAAAATAACTCACTTTACATGCTTGATATAGTCTGGGAAAGTTATATATAAATTGAATTTTTGCAAATTTGGTCATATTTCAAATATTCCAAATTTAAATTGGTCCCATTTTGTAAAACAAATAGTAATTTTGTAATGCAAATTGTCATCCCTAACTTATTTGTTTTGTAAGCTTGGGCTATTGTATTTACCTTTTTTCCTAAAGGCAAGAGACATCTATAGAAAATGAAAGGCAGTAAGACTATAAAGTAATAAAATATAAAATTTTTAAATGTGAGTAAAAATATTTTTAGTTTTAGAAATTTAATCTAGGGATTTAAATTTTTATTCAGAACTTTTCTCTAAAGTAAAAATGTATGCCTACCCCAAAGTAAGGGCAGTCTGGCAACATTTAGCAAAATATTGAATTAATCTTAAGGATGTAAGAAAATGTGTAAAGATGTACTAAAAAGTTGACTGTGGCATTTTTTATAATAACAAAAAATTGAAAGGAGCTTAAAATACCATCAATAGAGAAACTATTGAAATAAAAGCAGATTCTTTTATTAACATGCAATAATATTTGCACTGCTGTCAAAAAGAGTAAAAGAACCACGATGAGATGTTATTTTCAAACAGTTTGAGGGTTTGATAACCTCCTGTCGGTGAGCGTGGGGTAGGGAGGAGGTCAGAGGTGGTATGATGAGGTTCTGAAACAGTGTTTCATGGGGAGTGTCACAAGGGTTGAGTGCCATCAGTCCACAAATACTCAGGGGGCTCAGACGCTATACTCGGTGTGACATGAACTTGAATTATTTACTTAAAAAAAACTATAGTCATTTTTATATATTTAAGAGATTCCAAAAATATTTTAAAGAATCATATTATTTAATGAGCAAGTATTAAAGTTTAATTTTCCTAAGATATTTTTATTGGAAATGCCATTTGCTGTTTTTTAAACCGAATATATGTATTTGGCTCTTTTAAAACAGTTTCTAGAGAAGATCATTTGATGTATTAAAATTGGGTAGTGGTTTTGCTGCATTTAGTAATACTCAGTGTAACCCACTTCTTTGGTCTCTTTCAGAGGGAGATATACTTGCTTACTAAACTTACTTGATTAGAGTAAGCTAAGAATTACTTGGCAGTTCAGTTTGTGGAAATGAAATATTATTTAAGATGTGATCCTAAAGACTTTCATTTGGCTACCGACTTTCATTTCAGGTGTCTGCATAGTATAGACAAATGAGGACAGGGAATACTGCTCAATAATCTCGCCATCCTAACTTAACACTTTTTAAAAACATTTATTCCAGGAATTTTTCTTATAATTGTTATTCTTTTGAATACAAAAATACTCCAAACATACAGAAAATACAATAAATAATAGAGTAGAACTCTTGTTTGCTTCAGTACAGCAAATTAGATACTCTGAACATCTCTTCACTGAAAACAACTAAAAATACTAAATAAAATATCAGAATTAAAAATTATTTTTAAGTGCATCACTGAGCTGGTAGGAGAGTAAGAAATATTTAGAGGCTAATAAAGTCAAAGCAGGAACTCGAAAAGGTAAGAGTGCTCTGAACTTCTCTTTCTCTGTCGAGGCATCTGCGGGGCCCTGCTGGCATGAGCCCGGGCCCCGATGGTGGCATGCACTAGTGGAGAGCAAGACCATGGCCCAGAGCCGAGTAGGAAAGCCTGCCACAAAGCTCGGGCGGCATAGCTTCAGCACACGAGGGAACTGGCTACAGAGATGGAGGCAACGAGGAAATTCGTTTATCTTGACCGTTGTGCTGAGTGGAGGGGGGAAAGTCTCCCTTGAAAATTCACAAAAACAAGCAAACCCTCACAGGGGTTTGTGGTATGTTGCATATTTTCTGAATGCAAAATTTCTATTATCTATGAGAAACAAACAAAAAAAACAAGCTAAAATTTTATTTTAAAATAGTTTCAGGCTTTAGTTGCTTCTGGGCACATGACAGAAATAAAAGCAATACTCTCTGGGGGAACCCACTCTCAAATCAGGCCTCCAAATATTCTTATGATGAGACACCAGAGAATCTGGCCTGACCGTCAAAACTCACAAAACACACAAGCAATCAAGACACCGTTGGGAATATCCAAGAAACATAATAGAAGAATCAGGCCACAGATGACCCTGAATATTATAATTATCAGTCATACATAAAATGAGTGCATGTTTAATTGGCAAAAAGTAATAATAAAGGGGATTTCAAATATATAAGGAAAAAGAGACCAAAAGTAATGATCCTGAAAATTTGCAAAGGAAATAGAATTTCTAAAAATAAAAACATGATCATTGAAATAAAAAATCCATTGGATTGTAATGCCCCAATTGATGGATTGGTTAAAAAGAAAATCGAAGACAAAGATATTATTCCTAAGGTGGAATAGAAACAGATCAAAACAATGAAAAGGTAGCTAAGAGCCCTAGAGAGTAGATAACTCTTACATAGATCTAGTAAGCATTTCAGACCAGAGACTCCCATAGTAACCAGGGGAATGCAAAGTGAAACAGCAAAGAGATGTCATTTAACCCTTCTTATCTTGGTAAAATTTATAATACCAAGTTCTGCCAAGGCCGTGGACAAACAGGAGCTATTATACATTGCTAGCGGGGTGTAAATTGGCATAACCACTTTGGAAAGCAAGTTGGCAATACCTAGGGAAGTTGGAAATGTATCTAGGTGCTGACCCAAGAAGCATTCTCATTCACGTGCCCAAGAAAATACAAACAAGGGTGTTCATCATTACACGGCCTTACTAGCAAAGGTATGAAAACAACCTAATCATTATATGTATCTCTTGCAAATCCCTACATAACCCTATTCGGCAGGAAAGGGACACATAATAAGCATCTAGTCGTTTACAGAGCCTGGGGACTAGTTCTGCATTTTCATTCAGCAGGCGGCAAGGGCACCTGGGAAGAAAGGGAAGGTTGGGACTGAGAAGTTCTGTGGATCATCTTGTTGGTCATTCATTCATTCAACTGACAATGACCGAAAGCCTTTTCTGGAACAAGTGCTAATAGTTTAAAGGGCTCATCCCCGCAAGCTAAAGTCAGTTGGGGTGCAATGGTAATGGGCCTGTGCATCCTCAAATCTGCTGCTTCTCCCTCCGAATCTCATAGCCTTCTGGCTGTCTTACCACACGTTAGACTTCCCACTAGGGGATAGTCAGGAGTAGTGAAAGAAGAGCACGGTTCCCTCTGCCTTTTGTAGGGAAGGTGGAAACATGGCCAAAATTCTCCACGCTCTACCCCTCAAGGCCCCGCTCGCACTGATCTTTACTTGACTGCTGCAGCTAGTCTCTCTCTCTCGGTTCCCAGGCCTCATTTCCTAGAGCAGTCACTTGGTTATTAATAATATGTTTACAATAACATTTCTTGCAATGGTATTTAAAATGAGAGGTAAATTTCTCATTGCCTGAGCATGATTTTTAGTTATTTGATGACCAGAATGACTCTGCATCTTCTCATTGTATATAGAACACACAGAATATACTGTACGCAAAGTCAGTTATGAATAAAGGTTTCTTGTAAAAAAATGAATAAATACATAAGTAAATGGATGAGTCAAGCAAAAAATTGGGACTTACTTTAAAATTTTGTTTACCAGTATAGCCCCTTGTCCTTGTAGGACCCTAACTCTGCGGTCGTTTTTTATGAGATCAAAATGTGTCGGGCAGCATTTCTGAAACCTAGGTGGAGGTTTGGGGAAACACTTTGTCCTATAGCTATGAAATTTGGTATTTATCTTCTTTATAATCCCATAGAATAAGCTGCATCGAGCAAAATAAGATGGCACCTTCTAAAACGATGTATCCATACACTTGAATATGCTCTCAAATAGTCCCATTTAAAACATTTTTAAAACCTTAATTTTCTAACATCAGATCTCGTTTTTAATTAAGGCTTAACTTCCACTCTCCCTTGCATCTCCAGAGAAGGATTAGACCAGGCCACATCACATCTGGCTGGGCCTGTGATGTCTCGGGGATTTATGAATGACAAGCTATGTTAGACCGAGGTCATGTGCAGTCATCCTGAAACCAGAAGCTGAATGCTCCCTTCCCAGCAGCATGAGGTCTGGGTAAACAGGCCATCCAAGGCTGCACCAGCTCTGCAGCCTCCTTTTTCCAGAATCTTGCTTCACGAAAATGCAGAGCCTGAATCTCGTGGCGTTCTCTAACGAGGAGCCTGTCATTGAGCCAAAGCTATGTCTCTCTTACCACTGGCTATGGAGGGCAAGGAAGAAAGGGGCTGGAGCAGGTGTGAGGGAGAATCAGGAGACAGGAGGGCACTCTGAGTTCACCAGCAGGAGACACTGCCCTTCCTTGCATCCGCGGAAAGGCAAGGTCATGGGCCTTGTCTATCGCGGTTCCCACTAATAAGCTAAAAAATATGCAAACTAGTGAGTTCACACAGAAGTTCAGACATTCTTGGGGCATTACAGAGAATTATTTTGAAACATACAATAAGATTATTGAGGGGCTGGTCTGTCAGTCAGCAGCAGCTGAGTCTCTGGGAACGTGGGAGCCTTTCCTGAAACCGCTATGGTGACCGCAGGTCATGGCGGGGTGCTTGTCTCCCTGTGAACAGGGCTGTCTGTGTCTGGTCCATGAGACCAACTGGGCAGCTCAGATCTGTCTTCATTTCCTTAGTGACTGCTGCCACCAAGGCCACAACCAGTAGGACTCCCAGGGTCACGCCCTGGCTTCTTGAAGCCCTGGTCTTCTGCCTCTTCTGGAGCAAAGTGCCAGAAAACAGTGAGGAGAAAAGCAGATATCCCAGAAGAGTTATTTGGGAGAGTCATGTGCCCATGATAAACACTGAACACCCCCATGATATAATACATGTAAAAGGATTTTGAAAAATTCTAGTGCTACATACGTAGATTAGACTACTCCTGTCTAATAGTATGGCTCAGTGGATCCAAAAACTATAAGCACTGAGCCATGGATAAGCCGGTCCTTAAAAACAGAACCAATAATGCCTTCTTTTCTTAATGCTCCTCATCCATGTTCAGCCTTGTGGAAACTCGTTTAGACTTCGTGGTGTGTGATGGTTGGTAAGATGCAAGTCAGAGACCTTTCCTTAACACTGGTTGTGGTCAGATAAGAGATGAGAGAATAGAGTGGCATCTGATAGCTCACATTACTGTGCATCACATTAAGATTTTCAAAGCACTTTTGCTCGGTAGCCTCAGAATTGTGTGAAATAGGTGGAGATTATTCTCTTCATTTTCCAAGCAAGGAAACCGAGGCTCACAGAGGTGGCATGGCTCTCCCAGGTCCCAGGGCTGACAGGGGATCCACCACAGCTGTGCAGTCAGCAGCCTCTAGGAAACCCTGCTGAAACAGGGCTGGATATCATTCTAAACCCAGAAAGGGAAATAGGCAAGCTGCAGTGCTTCAGAGGCCAAAGTCCTTTCCCGGTTTGTGGCTCCCACCATCGTTGAACAGTGTGCCTGGGACGGGCGAATTTGACTTGCCTCCATTACACCTTACCTCCTGCACCTGTGCTTTCGGAGCGGCATACTCTCGAATAATCTGTACAAAGGAGAGCTTGCTCCAGTATCAGGGTAATTGCAACATGGTAATATTTAGCACACTCAGCACTTTCCACCTAGATGTTATCTCATTAACCTTCCCGTGTCCCAGTGAGGCATGTGCTACATGCAATGTTGCTATAGCCTCCGCTGCTTTAGGAAAACAGTCCTCCTCTGCGCCCCAGCATGAGGCTCTTTGGCTCTGCAGCGATTTGCTGGGGTTGTAGCCCCTAAACTGGGGTTTTCTTTTCAAGGAAATGACTGGAGTGCAAGCAGCAATACTATCTCTTGCTATGTTCTGAGCATAGGTATTTAGAAGTCTCTTTTTGCTGTAAAAAAGAGCATTTGCTTCTCTATAATGACACTGAATAATAAATGTTTGTTAAATGTCTGTGACTTAATTCTTACAACGTTGGAAGTAGGTATTTTCTTCTTTTTTTAATAGGAAACCAAGTAGGGGTATACCCGGGTCTGGGTGGCTCCAAAGCCAAGACGTAAGGTGCTGGTGTCCTGCGTAAGAGATTGTTCCATACTTTGAGCTAAAGTGAGTGAGGGTCCAAACGACACAGCACAGTTGGCACCAGCTACATTTGGAGACTCCCTTCTACCCACTGCCAGCACCCGGGAGCAAGAAGGCAAGGGAAGGGGAGAGCACAGCAATGGCTCGCACAGCCCCCGCGACATCTCCACCGAAGGCCTTTCGAACCCCACAGGCTGTGTCCCAGGCTCCTGAGCCACCAGGGAGTGTGTGCCTCAGTGCAGGGGAGAATTAGGCAGAGCACGAAGGGAGTCTCACAACCGAGATGAAAGATGAGGAGAGAGATTGGAAAATCCACGCAAAGGAAGAGAGGGGGGCGCGGGGGCTGGGCAGGGAGCCCGCATTCAAGGCCGATGTCTGTCGGCTCAGACACTGTCAGTAAAAGCCTCAGTAGAAACACGGCTGGTAAGACTGAAGGAATCCTTGTTGATTTGCGAAAGAATGAGTTTCAATATACAGAATCTGCATTTTCAATTTGTCCTACCAAGTTTAGAAGGAAAAGAAATGCCACATCAGCAACCTCAGTAAATGAGGTGATGGTGTACTTATAATCAAACCAGTAAAAGCAAACCTTTAAAAACTGGTTTTGATATACCCTTATTGTATTTGCATTAGTTCCTGGGGTTAATGTGAGAGTCTTGCTAATAATTGATTTATATAAAATTGATTGTAAGAGGAGAGACAGTTATTGTCCCAGGTTCATGATGATCCATGCTCTAATTTCACAGCTAGTAAATCAACTTGCAGTGTCATTTGTTTGAGTAGTTCCTTTAACCCAGGCCTTGGACTCAGGAATGGGTGGCCCTAAGCCACGCTGCTCTGCACCTGGCTGCCAGGTGACTTGAATATTGTGTGTACTTGAGAGCGTTGAAATGGTCAGAGGGACTCACCGAATCCAATGCTCATTTTTACATTCTTGCATAGAAAAGTGGATTCAGATTAGGATCAGCCTTACTAATAATCACCCCGGAAATAATCACCTACCTTCCCTGAGGCTACATTTCTCATGCAATGTCCTTGTTGTGGGCATGTGACTAATCACAAAGCTCTGATAAGTAGTGTGTGTTCAATGTAAATTATAAACTAGTCAGACTGACATTTGGCCTGATAGTGCTGAAGCAGGTATTTCCAGCTTCGTCAGATCAAGCTTGTAGTCCAGCGATTTTCAACTGGTGTGCCACAAGAATTTTTAAAACATGCAATGCCTGACTATTTTGTCAGGGGCACTGACCTCTTTTCCCTTAGATTGTCAAATAAAAAAAAATGACAACAGCCAACACAATAGCCAACTGGCGTGAATGAATCAAAATTATACCTTTTTTTTTTCTTTTTCTCGAGTGGTGAAAAATGTATTTTTTTGGCATGCTGCAGAATTTTAGTAATTAGTTTATGTGTGCCATGAAATGAAAAAGGCTGAAAATTGCCGTTATAGCCTAATGAATACTTTTGGAGGCCTGTTGATTCCTCTTCTGTCTAAATTTCAGAAGCTTCTCTAATCTAGATCAGCATAAAATTACAAACTTCAAGTGGTGCTGTGTTTACTCTCACTACCTTAAGTAAGTGAATAATAAACTACTCAGAGGCTCATGATTTCCATTCTTGTCCTTTTCCAAAAGGACAGATTCTTATCCTCAGTGGCCCATGACAGGGTTTATCATTTCTACAGGCAAATTCTTGCTTAAATCCAGCCAGAGTCCCTCCTGCTTTAATTCAATTTCCTCTTCCAATTACGTCTTCAGAAGTCATGGGAAATAACTGTTTGATATTTCATCCATGACACCCACTATACACTTGAAAACAGCAACCAGGTTTATCCACCTGGTATTCTCTACCATAAGATGAAACTGATTCCTTTTAACTTTTGATTTTGACTCTATTTTCCAAGAGAGGGCTCTTCTATCCGCTCTGGTCTCTCCCCATTTTTATTGCGTGCCTATGTACAGTTAGGACACATTCGGAGGTTAATTATCTCTTGGCGAAATCTGTATGCAGGGCGCCTGCAGCCCAACCACAAGGGATGTCTCTACAGTCTTTAGCAGGTTTCGGATGTCCTCGTGTTGCGAGATGTCTGTGACAATTCCAGATATCCCAGTAATACCCAGTAACAGACAGGGGTCTCCTCCCATGAGCTTCCTATACTGTAAGAAAAGCCTTTTCCCAAAGCTGCCCGGATGGCTTACTCTCAGATCTCATTGGCTAGGATTGGGCCAGAGGCCAGGGGAATGGGACTGCCCAATGGCCTGGACCGGTCACCAATCATGCCCCTACCCCAGCCTAGCAAGAGGACTCATTCCTGAGCACGTAACCTTGTGGAGAGTGAATCTTCCAACCAAATCAAGGCTCCTCCAGCAAGGACAAAGGAGACGAAGCAGTAATGGCGGTTAGGAGGGCAATCTGCTGGTTGTCACGGGGGAACAAAAGATGGGAGCAAACTATTCTCCACGTAGTTCAAAATATTAACTGCATAACAAAACAAGGAACTGCCGAGAACCCATTAAGCGCTAGGGGCTGTGAGAGGGGCGAGCACGCAAAGGTAAGCATCACGTGGTCCTTCTCCTGTGGAGCTGGCAATCAAGGTGGCGCGAAGACGCTTCCCATAGGATTTCAGTTTTACAGTAAGTGATGAGGACGAAGTATGCACAGAGTATTCTAGAAGCACAGAGAAAGAACCCTTAGCTCGAGTGAAGGCTGCAATTCCTGGGGAGAGGCCAAGTGGACTGGCTGTGCTGAGAATGAGGTTAAGAAAATGAGACTTGGGAGGAACTATGAGGTATGCGACTCTTGATTTTCTAGTCTTTGTGTAATATTTTATGTTTTATTATTATGGCTCATCTAAAGTTGATGAAATAGAAAATCTTTTCAAGCCTTGAGGGTGGTGTGCTTTTCAAGGGTCATTTCCCATGAGTTCATTTTTTCATATTTTGCATCTGGATGAAATCCATTTTATGATCAGTGAATTCCATATTTGAACAAGGAAGCCACTCATCCAGTAGGAAAATGTGTGAGGGAGTGAAAATGAATGCAGTGCTGATCGTTATGATGTCACTGGCTCTGTAAATGGGCCTGTTTTTAAGTATTATTTAAAAAATTCGTAGTTTGGACTGACTGAAGGGGAATCAGTCAGAAAGAGTGGGGGTCCCTTAAAATTGTTTTATTATTTTTCCTAATGTGTATCTTAAGATAGGATAGCAAAGAGTTGCTTATATGGAATGTGTGTTAAATAGATAAGAATTTCCTGAGCACATTCCCCGTCTCCCTGAAAGTGCTGCTCCAATGGCAAGAGACACTGGAAAACAAGCTGTTCTTTCTTCCTGTATCTTTTTTTAAAAACATGATTTCCACTTCATTTTTTTACATATTTACACTTTAAGAAAAAAAATTGCTTTAACAGATATGAACTTTAGCCCGGTCTCTTGAATTTATTAGGGAATTATGAATATGCTTTTAAAAATCTTCTAAATCCATTATTGAAGTTCTGTTTGCATGTTTGCATCCGAAATACAATTCTCCTCTTATAAATCAATAAGAAAAAGATAAACATTTCAGTCACATCAAGACAAAAGTCATGATCAGGCAATTCAGGGCAGCAAATCATATAAAATAGGGTTAAGCTCCTTAATAATCAAAGAAATGAAAGTTAAAGCAAGATATCACCAATTGAATTGACAAACATTTTTGTAAAAAGATAAACCAACCAATAAAGTACCCAGTGCCATTGAAAGTGTGCATAAATGAGCACCAACATTTTATTCTTTATCCAGAGATGTATGTGTAAAGATGTTTATTCTAGCACTGTTTATTTTAGTACAAAATCTTAAAAAAATTTCAGTGTCCCTTAACTGAGAACTGATTAATTAAATAATGGTATATTCATGCCATGAGCTACTATACATCTGTTAAAAAGAATGAGATATATCTATATACACTGATTCTTTAAAATTTCAAGGCATATCACATAAACAAAGCAAGGTACAGAATAAAAGTTATGTATATGTACATGTATGAAACATTAATAATTGTATTTTCTGGAAGGATATCTAAAAACTTAGTAGAGTTATAATGGTTACATTTGAGGAAAAGGACTGGAGGTAAAGAATGGAAGACTTACTTTTCACTTTACACCTTTCTGTATAGTTTGAATCTGTGCAAGAATTTCTGTATTTTTAAATATGAAATGTGTCTTTTTAAAAAATAGATTATATTTTCATGCTTTGATAGGAAAAACATCTGCACTATAAGAAGACAAAGAGCAGGTACAAAATAATCAGAATGCTATGGCCCTGCTAATGATTCTGTTTAGTTTGAGATCTAGATGCAGACTTTTGTAGTATTTGTGTTGAAGCCTGGAAGGAAATACCCTGAACTATCATCAGCATGGCTACCCTGGACAACACTGCCCTGGGGAAGTGTTGAGATTGCAGAAAACTTCACTTTCTCTGTACTGTTCAATTTTGTATGGGGCTCATAAATTATCAGAAAGAAAAATATAAATTTTTCCAACTAGGAGAAAAGGTAAAAAAAAAAAAAGAAAGGCTACCCAGTCTTCTTCTCCCGTTTGCATGAATCACTCCTGTCTGCTCTATGCAAAAACAAGGGTTTGGCTCGTCTCTCACCTGGATCTTCTAAGCTTGCTCTCATCTATTTCCCTTTTAAATTTCTCCTGTGAGGAGGGAAGCCTTTGTAGTCAGAGTGGGATAGGTGAGAAATCTCTCCTCGGATCCAACTTATCTACCCAAGTCTCGCCCAACTAGAAAAACTGGAAAATCAAAGTCAAAAACAGAAGTCCAAACATGACACTGAAAACTAGCCCAACCTGTCAATGAAATCAACATGTTTTAGCATACCACCGGTTTGTGCAAGGAGCCGACAGCCAGCTGAAAGGAAAGGAGCCCTAGGCCGGAGCCCCAGGCCCTGGTGCACCCAGAGACCACCTGGAGGGCCCCCCACAATTTTTACCTCGTCATTTTTCTCACCCACTCATCCTATCTTAGGAGGATATGAGAATCTGATGGAGCAGAGGGGGCACCATGGAAATGAAAGGTGATCAACCACGCCATGCAGTAAGCCCTAGGGGTTTGCCTAGAAAATCAGAAGAACCCAAGATGTTCATTAACCCAAATGTGCTCTGATGTTATTAAGAAAATTCCGTGACACCCTGACCAGTGTGGCTCAGTTGGTTAGGTGTCATTCCATAATGCGAAAGGTCATCGGCTCAATTCCTGGTCAGGGCACACACCTGCGTTGCGGGTTTGGTCCCTGGTTGGGGTACATCTATGTTTCTCTCTTTCTCCCTCTCTGTCCCTTCTCTCTAAAAATAAATAAATAAACTCTTTTAAAAAAAGAGAAAGAAAATGTTGTGACAACCCAATCTCAATAATTGCTCTTTTCAAACACTTTTAATCTTAGCACTTAGATATCACTTTCGGTCTTGTCAACCAGTGGTCTTTTGTGCCAATTCAGTGCCAACAGAAATCCCCATTTGGGGATTCGGTGAAGAAGGAAACTTTATTCGGTGCGAGACAGTTCAATTGTGATACAGCACTGCAGTGAGAACGGCACAGCTGCAGAACAACTGTGTGGCCAGGTGGCCCTGGGGCCAGGCCCCTCTCTGGCTAGACAGCTCTGCTCTGGTGAGACATCTTTGTTGTTCAAACTCAGCCAAGGAGACATAGTCTCCACTCTTCTCGAGAAAGTGAGGCTGCGCTCCCCAAGCCTAAGCCGAGCTGGCTTCTAAGGACAGGAGTCCCCGACCCTGGTCCCCGATTGGTCTGTCCTCATTGCAAATGAAGACCCCAAATCGTCCTAGTTTGATTAGTCCAAAAGGCACTATCCCGATTGGTCCAAATAAAGCCACTCTGATTGGATAGAGAAAACCTCAGTCCTATTGGTTGAAACAGGACTACAGGAAACCTTTACAAGGGCTGGCCCAGATGGCAGAAACAGTGCAGGCTTCTCCGTGAAGTGCAGTTTGCATGAGAGGCCTCTGTGCAGAAATGGCTGCTGGGGTCTGTTTTGTTTGTTTTTGTTGGTTTTTTTTAATAAATTTGAGTCCAGTTAGCCACCAGGAGCTCTTCTTAGTAGGTGTGTTTTTTTCTAAGGCTTCACAGTCTTATAACGTGACTGCACACTAATGGTATGAATTGCTTTTGGGCGACCCTTAGCACCTGTGTTCACACATTTGCCAGCACTACCTGCCCCCCATCAATAGTAAGTTTCCGGTTACATGAGAGAGCCACTATTACAGAAAGGAAAGGCAACTCAGGTGTGTCCCAGCACTGGAGGAGAGCTTAGAAAAGAGAAATCCCAGTTGAAAGTACAAACCAGACTCCCACATCACTCAGGGGAACCAGAAGAGGAGATTGAGCAGGACCACACAAGGGGAAGTGGCCAAGCAGAGGTTTCTAGAGCCAAGGCCACTATTTAACCTATGGAGCAGCTCTTCTTCGCCGTTTGTGTGGGTCTAGTTATTACAACACATTGCACCTGCTGGTCCACAAAACGAGAGAATAGTTTTTCTTGTAAGTTGAGAAAATATTTAAACAACAAGGTTGGTGATTGTTATTGGCTGGATTGTGTCCCCCAAAATAGATATCCTGGAGTACTAATCCCCAAACTTAAGAAGGTGACCTTATTTGGAAATAGGGTCTTTGCAGGTTGAATCCAGTAAAAATGAGGCCATTAGGGTGGGCCCTAATCCAATATGACTCTCGTCCTTATAATATGGAGAAATTTGGATACAGAGACAGATGGGACCCACAGAGGGAAAAAGATCTGAAGACAGAGAGACACAGTGAGGGGACAGAGGACTGGAGTGATGCATCCATAAGGCCAGGAACACCCGAAGCTACCAGAAGCTGGGAGAGAGCCTGGAACAGATCCTTCCCCGGAGCCTCCAGAGGGAGCATGGCCCTGCCGACACCTGGATTTTGAGCTGCTAGCCTCCAGAACTGTGAGAGAATAAGTTTCTGTTTATGAAATAGATATCTGCCTGGTCTATGATACTTTGTTAACGGCAGAAAGGAATACGTCTACTCAGGTCACATGTCCTTATAAGGGTCAGAAAAATGAAGAGCGAAACCTCAGCCTATTCCAGCATGGCATGTTTGTGTGACAAAATAAATAGCAGTAGTTCAGGGCTTTTCCACTGCGGTGGTAGGTTTTTCTGGGACACTCGACCCAGAGGCACCTCTCTGCAGAGGGCCAGGGAACCGTCCCTCTGCGGCGGGTTGGAGAGGAGAGGTGCAGAGCCCAGCCTAGCATACTGCCCTGACTTGGACCATTGCTTGGCTCAGTGCAGGAGCCAACACTGTGTGCGTAGCTGATTCAGGCCCAACCTTCTCTTAAGTGGAGACAAAGACAATGATAGGGCTCCCCAAAGGAGACAAGTGCCCTGAGACCAGGCAATGACCCTTTTTCTCATGCCAACCATGGAGACAGGAATCAGGGGCAGGAAGGTTCACAAACAAAACCAAAACTAAAAACCCTAAGAACACTAGGAATCGACCCCTATCTGGCCAAGGATTTTTTGTTTTTGTTTTATTTTTGTTTCTTTTTATTTTAAACCTTCCTTAGAGGGGAAAAGATAGCACTAACATCGGAACCAAAGTACATCATTTTTGTATGTGTATTTATGAGAATATAATTGATTCCTCTGTGTGTGTGGTTCTATTACATAGATTCCGTTCTCAGCTCATCCTTTTGTTATCTTGTGATGCCAGAAAATAAAACAAAAATCCTCGGATGTTATCCAAGAGAAGCCCCTAGACCAAGAGGTTCTGATGGCAGGTCATTTCCCCGATTCACCTGTCCCCACCTGAGGGGGCAGACCTCCAGCCCGAAGCTGCATTACCAGCAAGGACTCCTGGGATCCTGTGCCTGTGGACAGCCCCTCTGCTCAGACTCACCCCACCCCCACCCCCGTCTGTGCTGGGTTAGAGGACCTCAGCCCTGAACCTTTGCTTTCGTTCTTTCTAAGATGTAGCTTTTGTCTAAAGAGTAGGTCAGGGTGAAGGGGCAGGGAGGGCTGACATCACAGAAGATGCTAGCAAATTGTTACAAGTTTAGGATGACTTTCCCTATTTACCTCATCCTTAAAAAAAAAAAAAAAAAAAAAAAAGAGTCCCTTTGTCCAAATAAAAAAGCATGTGAAAAGTGCAGGGTTTGTTGTTGTTTTGTAGAATTTGAACAGCGAGGTGTTTTCCCTGGGAGTCAGTTTCAACATCAACAAACTGACACCTGCCTGAAAAAGGAAAAATGGAGTCAGCTCTGTCATCATGCTTCCTCAGCAGCAGCGCTCCATGGGGAAGGGGAACGTGTCTCCTTGGTCCCTGCTGTCCCCAAACTACTGACTGCACGATGCTTCAGGACGGCCCACCAGCCGTCATCACCCCAGGTGTCGGCGAAGGAAGGAAGAAAGGTCAAGTTGTTTGTACCTTTGATTGTCTTACTACTGCTGGGCTGATGAAGTTGTTTTTCTGAGAGCTTCTCATTCCTCTGGCTTTTAAATACTTACTGCTTCCCTCTCCCCCACTCCCCCCAAGGCTAAGAGAGAAGCAAACTTTCCACAGTGTCAACTGTCACGGATTTTTCCTCTGCTGTACAATTGAGTGGAGGCAAGGCGGTTCAAAAAGGCATGATTTATTTATAAATATATCTGGAAATATTTTTAAAATAAAAGATGCCAAGGGTGGGGCTGGGTCACAGCCAAGTCATGAAGTGAAATGTTTGTTCTGGACGTCCGTTGGCATTAGCACCCTCCTACAGGTAGTTCTAAAGTAATTCAGGGTCAAGTGGAAACATTCTGATCATCCTTCAACCTTCAGTTTCAGATCCCAGAGGGTTCGGACTCTGGCTCGCAGGGCGGCTGATCGGAGGGGCTCTAGGCCTTAAACACAATCCTGTCCTGTCGTTTCTGAGCCAATGCTGACCTGACGCTGTTTGCGAACGGCTTCCGCAGTCGCGCTCCGCGAGGCCTCGCCTTCACTTCCCTCGGCGCCCCTCCCTTTGTGTTTGCCTTATTCTCAGGCTGCGATGCACACAGATGTGGACGAGACTGCAGGGGACCAACAGAGGGTGGGGAAGTTACTAACATGACTAAACACGCCCTTCCCAGGTTCAGTCTGCCACCTCCTTCTCTCTTCTAACCTTTCCACTCCAGAACAGTGGGGAACGTTCTTCAGTTGCTTTAAGTAGGGAGTAGGGAGAGGATGTTCGGTCAAAGGGCATCATGATGGAAACAGGAGAACCAAGGAGAGGAAATAGGGGCCATAGATAAAGAAATAAGAGCCAGAAGAAGAGAAATAAATAGGAACAAAGATGATGAATAATACGAGGTACAAAACAGATGGAGCAAAATAAAACAGAGTGAGATGTGGAGATCATTTCCTGTAGAGAGAAACAATTCAGAAATAGAAAAATGTGAGAAACCTAAAAACAAACTTAGAGGCCCATACAGGAAAGGAAAGAACCAAATGGAAGTAAGAAATAGAACCCCAAACAGGAAGGACGTCTGAATGAGAAATGTGACTGAGGGAAGGAACAGAGAAGGTT
Organism: Mormoops blainvillei; assembly: GCA_004026545.1. Classification (NCBI taxonomy): domain Eukaryota; kingdom Metazoa; phylum Chordata; class Mammalia; order Chiroptera; family Mormoopidae; genus Mormoops; species Mormoops blainvillei. The sequence continues at coordinate 43,131 of PVJD01007046.1, read as the reverse complement.
TTGTGGCCTGTTTGTAGATTAGAGGGAAACGACAGAACAGAGGGAATCCGGGAGTGTTTATTCCATGCACCTGGCAAACAAAAAAAAAAAATCATTATTTTTTAATCATGGAAGAAATGCCTCTAAGAGCACTGGGTCTTTCATGTTATCGGCCTGTCTCTCACTCATCTTAATCCCTTAGGACTCTTTTAAAAGCGTCAGGAAACCCAGCATGAGGGAAACCGCATTTCCACCCAGATGACTTTTATATAAAGTTTACTTTAGAGAGATAAGTTCTCAGAGCCCTTAGAGTTCAAGGTTACCTGTCCTGGGGCTCTGGGATGGCGGGGTGGGGGTGGAGGAGGGCAGGGGCTCAATGATCTGGAGCTTCTTAGCCCCTATAATCCCCTGGTAAATGACCAAAAAAACCTTGGTTTCCTTAAAAATATGGATATAAAAATGAAATAATTATTTGCATGACTCCTATTTCAGAAAGCTACTTTACTATTAATAAGTTAGAGGTTGCCTTATAAGTTTAAATAATTTAACAAATGGAGTAATAAAAAAATGTAAGTAAAGCATAAACCAATAAACACAACACACACCCAAGAGAAGTAAAGATTAGTTATTTCATTACTGCAAATTGCTGTCACTAAACATTATGATAAATTACCAAAAGGATGCCTCTCCACCACCTTCTATAATTTCAGGTTGTTAATTTTATTCATATACAAGAAATTCTTTCCTGGTGTGCCTCTCTTGCCCTGTTTCTCTAATGAGGAAACAGGGGAAAAAATGCAGTAGATAAAATACTCAAACTGGGGCTGAAGCAAATGAAAAAGATAGAAACAAATAACATAATAAGCTTTTAGCCCTATAATAAGCTCTTATTTATTTAGACCCTATTAATTTGGAATTTATAATAACTTGATTGGGTTCTGGGCAGAAATTTTCCTTCATTTAGCAAACCCTGTCTTGCTAAGTAGTGCAGAAGAATGATGTAAATGTGATTACAAGGGGAACATTTGAAATACATCTTTGAGCACTTCAGGCAATCGCTTATAATATATGAATAATTAATATAAGAGCACATATCATTCTTATCCAATAATTATCAGAAAGAATTTGTTGTTAGGTCACCCTGCAGAGTAGGGAGGTGTGGGTTTATCACCAAACAGCAAGACACTGAACTTTTTCAGCTCTTATTTTTCTTAACTGTAAAATTAGTTTGATAATACCAACTCAGCCTAGTTTGAAGGGATTTATGAGCATGAAATGAGAGAATGGGTCGGAATCCATTTTGAAATCCATGAAGTATAAGTAAGATCTATCTTATTTAAAATGAATTTAAAGTTCCTACTTCTCCCTAGTTCAATAGAATCGTCTCTCCAATATTCTACACTAGTGACGTTTTTATGCTTTACATAGCTTCACTGAAAGGAGATTCCCTAATGAATTGTGGTACATATGTTATAGAAGTGGGCAAAAGTAGGTTTATAGTTGTGAGTAAGCAAATCAGTTTATTCTTGTATTATTATTATTTATTAATTACTGTGTTATTTAGTATTATTATTAACCCACTTTTGCCCCCTTCCCCACATAAACATTTATCTATCTTTCCACTGCCCTATCCCAACAAATCTTTGGAGTCATTCGTGGTACTCTGAGTACGCCAAATATCGTTAGCATGGCACAATTGGAGACAGTTACTGTGTATGTATACTTGAAAGAGTCTAGGTATTGGAGTCTGACAGGCTCGGGTTCAAATTCAGCTCTTCCACATAGATGAGTTAGCCTAAACAAAAATCTCTCTGAGCCCCAGTTTCTTTGTTGGCAAAAATGGATAATACCAATTGCATAGGACATTTTATAAGGACTAGGAGAGATCATTTACATAGCACAGTGCCTACCATAGAGTAAGCATGCCAAACTAATGATGATTATTAACGTGAAAAATAAGTTGCCTTGAAGTGATACTTGCACTGGAGAAAATACTCAAAATCCTCACTTTGAATATCTGGCTCTTACTACAACTTAGCTCCCAAAATATGAAGCCAAATACAGGGGTCATAATCCGTGTCCTGCACAGTCTTTCTTTCTTTTTTCCCTTTTCACACATAGATAACCTATATTGCTCTTGATAAAATGTATGTTGCAAAACATTAAAATAATGTTTCCTCCATTCTAAGACACCTGCTTTTTCACATTTGAATGTTTTGGAAATCAGAATCAGCTTTACAATTATTGTGAAAATAAATGTCAACTGCTAGGTAGAGGAATTGTTAAGAGGAATCGTCATTTGCTTGTAAATCATTCAGAATAAAGAATTTTCAAAGCCAGGAGATGTTGGTGTTTATGCTTCGCTCAGATGCAAAACATCTGTCTGTCAGACCCTTTCTAGAGAAGCTGTTGAACTTCCCACAAGACATAATTGGTAAAAGAAAAAAAACTAAGATTCTAAATCAGGGGTACTAACAGATCAAACTCACAGGCACTTCCGTGAGGGTGTTAGCTTGGCGTGGCAACAACTGCCAAGGGTCTAGCGACCCCAAGGACTGCTTCGAATGTGGGTAATGGTGGTGGGTGACTATACAAAAAAGATGTATGTACTGCTTGTTGGTTTAAAATGTTTGCATTCAACCTTGCATTTCTTTTTTTCTCTCTCTGGATAAAACTGTCTTTTAATTAGATAAATTAATCTTCTTTCTTCTAATTGACAAACTCAGCAGAAAAAGCTTCTTAGCTTTTAGTCTCCTTAAAACAAGGTTAAATGTAATTAAATTTACACTTACGAGGTCTGCACTTTACTGTATGTATAATTCAATAAAACATTTAAAATTATAGATAAATGTGCCTGCGTATTTAGCTTGAGTAACTGAAGATTTACAAAAACATAACCAGTTACAGCTTTTGAACTAGTAAGTGTAACAATTTATAGAACGTACCTTCTCAGCTAAGGCCCAGTACATTACACATTATTGAATGACAATAACAATAATGAACAACTAGCACTTATGATGCATTTACTCTGTGCCAGATACTTGTAAGGGGTGTACCAACTATCTCATCTAATTTTTTTCTTTCTATTGAATTTATTGAGGTGATGCAGGTTAACAAGCTTATACAGATTTCCAGCGTGCAATTCTACAACACATCTGTACGCTGTACTGGGTGTCCACCACCCCAAGTCAAGTCTCTGTTCATCACCACATACCTCCTCGCACCCTCCTCCACTGCCCCCCACCCCACCAACCCCTGGCAGTCACCACATTGTTGTCAGTGTCCATGAATTCCCTTTCTTTTTCTCTTTTGCTCAACATCTCCATCCCCTCCAGCCTCGCTGCCCGCCCCACAGCTGTCAGCCTGCTCTCTGTCTGTGAGTCTATCTTTGTTTTGCTCGTTGGTTCATTTTATTCATTAGATTCCACATATGAGTGAAATCATAAGGCATTTGTCTCTCTCTGATTGGCTTATTTCACTTAGCATAATATTCTCCAGGTCCATCCATGCTGTCGCAAAAGGTAAGATTTCCCTTTTTTTTAAATGGCCGAGTAGTATTGCATTTGTAAATGTACCACAGCTTTTTTATCCACTCATCTACTGATGGACACTTGGGCTGCTTGCTCATCAAATTTTTAAAAGACCTTACAGGGTAGGTATTATTATCCCTGACCACAAGAGGTGGATAGCATCTTTAAAAATGAGGAAATTCCTATATGGTAGCCCCCCTTTATTCACAGCACATATGTTCCAAGACCACCAATGGATGCCTGAAACCTCAGCACTGAACCCTATATTTACACAACATTTTTTCCTACACCTTGTCAACAGATGGTCTTTGGCACCAATTCTATGCTAACATGAACCCCCAGTTTGGGAGTGCAGTAAAAAACGGAAACGTTTTTTCAACTGTGACACAGCACAGGAGTGAGAAGAGCACAGCTGTGGAACAACCTGACTGTCACACACAGGGCTGTGAGGCAGCCCCAGGCCCAGGTCCCTCAGCAGCTAGACAGCTCCACTCCTCACTGGTCGGGTCTGCTCTACCCTTCTCTGTGTGGTCTGTGTTGTGCTGCACGCATCTGTCTACTCCACTCTGTTCTAGCTCAGCCAGGGAAACTCACTCTTCCCTGGTGGAAAGGGCAACTACACTCCCCGAGCCCCAGGGAGCTGGCTTATATGGACAGCAGTCCCCGCCCCTGGTCCCTGACTGGTCTTTTCTCAGGCAAATAAGAACTCCAAGCCCTTGTAGTTTGATTGGTCCAAAAAGCATTGTCCTGATTGGTCAGAATAGAGCTGCTCTGGTTGGTTGGAGCTGTGCTGCTCCAATTGGAAAGCCACAGTCCTATTGGTTGAAATATGATTCTAGGAAGTACTTTATAAGGGCTGGTCAGATGGCAAAAGCACAGTGTAAACAGGCAGTTCCGTGCAGCTTTCTATGTGTGCTGCAGTTTGGGTGAGAGGCCTCTGTAGAAATGGTTGCTAAGCTGTGTTTTTAATATTTTAGCCTAGTTAGCCACCAGGAGCCCTTCTTAGTAGGTATCTTCTTTCTTGGGGTTCACAACATACATACCTGTGATAAGGTTTAATGTATAAATTAGGCAATTTCATGAATAGATTTGTTCTTTCTGTAGATCTTAGCAACCCCAACATGGGTTTTTTTCTTCCCTTATTAAGTCAGAAACTTTCACCTTTTCATATAAAAGAAGCGCAGCTTCTCTTTGGCATATCCAAATTGTGAACATCACTACCCTTGCGCGTTGGGACCATTATTAAGTAAAATAAGGGCTGCTCGAACACAAGCACGGCAGCACTGCGACAGTCAATCCGACAGCCTAGGTGGCTACTGAGCGACTAACAAGCAGCAGCATATACAGTGTGGACGTGCCGAACAAAGGGATGATTCACATCCCAGGCAGGATGGAGCGGGATGGTGCAAGGTTTCATCGCACGACTCAGGATAACTAGCAATTTAAAACTTGTGAATTGTTTATTTCTGGGACTTTCCATTTAATATCTTCAGACCACGGTTGGCTGTGGGTTAAGTGAAACCACAGAAGGTGAAACAATAGGTAAGAGGGTATAAGGCACATATGAGCTAGTTATTTACAGGACGTTACATAGCTGGAAAGTGGTCAGAGAAAAATGAGAATTTGGGCAGTGTGACTCCAAAGGCTTGTATTTTCGGACTTCTTTACAGTGCCCCTCAAAAACACACACAGTAAGTTCTGTGGTTCTTATTTCACAGATGAGCACCCTAAAACCCAGAGAGTTCCCATAATTTGACTGTATCAGACAGCAAGTAAGTGTGAGAGTCAGGATTTATACCTGGGTCTATATGCAAAGCCCTGCCAGCTCCTCTGTAACACAATGTAATGCCTTTCTTGTGGAAGACATGTTCTTCAGGCATGATTTTCTTAAAATCACATTATAATATAGCCTAAGACTGAGGCTAGGGATTGGGGAAATGGGGGAGGGGAGAAACTGAAGAAACTCTCTTAGAACTTCAAGCAAGTTGCCATTAGTTTCTAATCCTGTCACTCCAGAAATTGGAATTTTCCTCTGGAAGTGACCTTCTTTAGTTGTTCTGACTGTGGCTGCAGTTGCCAGTGAAATTTAGTTCACATCCACTGGGATTTTACTCCATGAATTTTCTCTAACTTGGAAATAAATGTATTTTCCTTTCTCCCCATCCCCTTCCTAGCTCGCCCCTATATACCTACCCTCTTCAAGAGAAAAAAAATCAAGGACATTAGGAAGTATGTTCCTCAAGTATAGAAACCCCACATGGGCAGTGACTGATGTCTTGCTCTAATAGAGATTGACCAGGAGCTGTCACTCTGTGTTCCTGAAGGTTAGACCTATTTTAACTTACTCTATGACTTCCATCTGTAAATTAGTACTCACCCTTTTATTTTTTTTCCTTTTCATTGAATTTATTGGGGTGACACTGGTTAACAAATTATACAGGCTTCAGGTGCACAATTCCGTAACACATCATCTGTACACTGTATCATGTGTTCCCCAGCCCAAGTCAAGTCTCTGTCCATCACTATCCACCCTATACCTTCCTCCGCCTCCCCCTAACCCACCTCCCCCTGGTAATTACCACGCTGTTGTTTCTTCCTCTTTTTTGTTTTATCTTTTGCTCAATTCTTGCAGTCCCCCCAACACTCCCCACCATTGCTGTCAGCCTGCTTTCTATGAGTCTGTCTCTATTTTGCTTGTTAATTCATTTTGTTCATTAGATTCCACATGTGAGTGAAATCACATGGTACTTGTCTTCTCCGGCTTATTTCACTTAGCGTAATGCTCTCCAGGTCCATCCATGCTGTCGCAAAGGGTAAGATTTCCTCCTTCTTTTTATTATAGCCAAGTAGTATTCCATTGTGTAAACGTACCACAGTTTTTTTATTCATTCTACTATACATTCATCTACTAATGGACACTTGGGCCACTTACAAATCTTTTTTTTTAATTATTATATTTTATTGATTGTGTTATTGCAGTTGTCCTGATTTTTCCCCCTTTCCCTCCACCCAGTGCCCTCTACTCCCTCAGGCAATCCCCCCACCATTGTCCATGTCCATAGGTCATGCATATGAGTTCTTTGGCAACTCCATTTCTTATACTGTACTTTACATCCCCATGGCTATTTTGTAACTACCTATTTGTATTTCTTAATCCCTTCATCTCTTTACCCATTCCCCTGACTCCCGTCCCACTTGGCAACCTTCTTATAACTAACTTCTTTTCTCTTACTCTTAAGATTCTCTCTGTATCTTTAACCTTTGGCATTTTAATAATGATGTGTCTTGGAGTGGGCCTCTTTGCGTCCACCATAATTGGGACTCTGTGCTTCCTGGACTTAGTGTTATTTTCTTCACCAAATTAGGGAAGTTTTCTTTCACTATTTTTTCAGATAGAGTTCCAATTTCTTGCTCTTTCTCTTCTCCTTGTGGCACCCCTATGATGCAAATGTTGGACCTCTTAAAGTTGTCCCTGAGGCGGTTTGTCATATCCTCATTTTTTTGGATTCTTTTTTATTCTCGTTGCTATGCGTGGTTGTGTTTTGCTTCCTTGTGCTCAAAATCATTGATTTGATTCTTGGCTTCATCTATTCGGCTGCTGTTTCCTGTAAATTGTTCTCTATTTCAATTAGTGTATCTTTGTTTCTGACTGGGTCTTTTTTATGCTGCTGACGTCCTCACTAAGTTCCTTGAGCATCCTTAAAAACAGTGTTTTGAACTCTGCATCTGAGAGATTGCTTCTCTCCGTTTCATTTAACTCTTTTTCTGGAGTTCTGTTCTTTCATTTAGGCCATGTTTCTTTGTGTCCTCGTTTTGGCAGCCTCCCTTTGTTTGTTTGTATGTATTATATAGAGCTGCTTTGACTCTGCATCTTGGTGGTATGGTCTAATGTAGTAGGTGTCCTGTAGGGTCCAGTGGCACAGCCTCCCCTATCACCCAAGCTGGGAACTTGAGGTTTGCCCTTCGTGTGAGCTGAGCACACCTTCCTCTTGTAGTTGATCCTTGGTTTCTTTGTCAGATCAATGGGAGGGATTTACCCAGGCCAGTCAGCTGCAAGGACTGGCTGTGACCACTGACCACCAACCTCCACCCTCCGAGGAGATTCAGCTGTGCAGGGCAGGGTGGTGGTGCTCCCACATAGTCTATAACTGTCCACTGGATGTGTTGGCCCTGGGGTTTCCTGGGTGGTACATGCCAAGATCAGCCCCCATCTGTGTTTTGCCTGGGGCACCCTGCCTGAGCTGTAAAACAATCTGAGATGGCTACTACTTGTGCTGGGCTTGGAGATTCCCAGATGAAGCTAAGCGGTGACTCTAATCTCGCTGCTACTGGGACTCACTAAAGCCAGCTGTTGCCTTGTTTGATAGGATTTAGGAGCCAAGACCACACATTCTGATGGAAAAGCAGTTTGAGTGGGCCCGTAAGTTGGGTGGGATAGAGCCTCTGTGGATTTCCAAAGTGTGTCACAGAGTATTAGCCAGGTCGATGGGGTCTCAGATGTGGCACCAGCCTACTGGCTCTGTAGGGGGAGGGTTCAGAAAAGGGACAATGACCTCTGTTTGCCTTGATGCCAGACACTTCAATCTCCCCCTGTATACCATTGGTGCCCTTCAAGCTGCCACCCCAGTGAGCTGGAGCTCAGAGGGAGCAAGTCTGAGTAGGTGAGTCTGTGTGTGGGTCCCCCAAGAGGAACTGCTTCAGGCTCCAGAAGCTTCCTCCACCAACTCAATCCCTGCTGGTTTTCACAGCCATAAGTCGTGGGGACTTAACTTCCCAGCACTGGAATCCTGGTCTGGGGGGCCTGGTGTGGATCTGGGACCCCTCACTCCTGAGATACCCCTAATGAATTTTTATCCACATAGGTGTGGGGCCAGCCCGTTCTGCATCTGCGCCTCTCCTACCAGTCTGGATAGATGTGGTTTCTTCAATTCCTTAGTTGTCAGACTTCCATTTAACTCGATTTCTAATGTTCCTAAGTGATGGTTGTTCTATATTTTAATTGTAATTTTAATGTGGTTGTGCAAAGAAGCGAGCCATGTCTGCCTATGTTGCCATCTTGACCGGAAGCCTCTCAACTCTTGACTATTGTAAATAATACTGCAATAAATGTAGAGATACATATATTCTTTTGAATTAATGTTTTGAGTTTTTTCATATTAATTCCCAGGAGTGGAATTGCTGGGTCAAAAGGCAGTTCCAATTTTTAATTTTTTTAAGTAACTCTACACTGTTTTCCACAGTGGTTACACCAGCCTGTGTTCCCACCAACAGTGCATAAGGGTTCCTCTTTCTCCACATCCTCGCCAGCACTTGTCGTTTGTTGAATTGTTGATGATAACCATTTTGACAAGTGTGAGGTGCTATCTCATTATGGTATTAATTTACATTTCTCTGGTGAGTAGTGACGTTCAACATCTTTTCATATGTCCATTGGCCATCTGTATGTCCTTTTTGGAGACAAAAGTGTCTCTTCAGTTCCTTTGCCCACTTTTTAATTGGATTGTTTAGGGGGTTTTTTGGTGTTGTTTTATAAGTTCTTTATAAATTTTGAATATTAACCCCTTATCAGATGTATCATTGGCAAATATGTTCTCCCATTCTCTGGATTGTCTCTTCATTTTGTCAATGGTTTCCTTTGCTGTGCAGAAACTTTTTAGTTTGACGTTGTTTCATTTGTTTATTTTTTCTTTTGTTTCCCTTGCCCAAGGAGATAGATCAGAAATATATATTGCTGCGAGAAATATCTGAGATTTTACTGGCTGTGTTTTCTTCTAGGATTTTTATGATTTCAAGTCTTACATTTAAGTCTTTAATTCATTTTGAGTTTATTTTTGTGTATGGTATAAGAAGATGGTCTAGTTTCATTTTTTACATGTATCTGTCCAGTTTTCTCAACACCTTTATTTATATAGCCTATCTTTACTATATTATATGTTTTTGCCTCCTTTGTCAAATATTTGACTATAAAAGCATGGGTTTATTTCTGGGCTGTCTATTGTGTTCCATTGATCTATGTGTCTCTTCTTATACCAGTACCATGCTGTTTTGATTACTATGGCCTTATAGTATAGTTTTGTATCTGGTAGCATGACTCTTCCCACTTTGTTTTTCTTTCTCAAGATTGCTGTGGCTATTCAGGGTTTTTTGTTGTTCCATATAAAGTTTTGGAATATTTGCTTTAGTTCTGTGAAATACGCCATTAGTATCTTGATAGCAGTTGTGTTGAACCTATAGATTTTTGGGTAGTATAGACATTTTAATAATGTTAATTCTTCCTATCCATGAACACAGTATATGCTTCCACTTATTTGTATCTTCTTCAGTTTGTTTCTTTAGTGTCTTACAGTTTTCTAAGTACAGGTTTTTTACATCTTTGGTTAAATTTTCCTTAAGATTGGGAACTAGACAGGGATGTCCGCTTTCACCACTGTTATTCAACATAGTACTGGAAGTCCTAGCCACAGCAATCAGACAAGAAGAAGAAATAAAAGCCTTCCAGATTGGAAGGGGAAATATAAAACTGTCATTATTTGCAGATGGCATGGTACTATATATAGAAAATACTAAAGGTTCCACCAAAAATCTATTAGAACTAAAAAATGAAGTTGGTAAAGTAGCAGGGTACAAAATAAATATCCAGAAATCAGCTGCATTTTTATACACCAATAATGAACTTTCAGAAAGGGAAGCTAAGAAAACAATCACAATTGCTTCAAAAACAAAAAAAGTAGTCACCCTTTTAGATTCCAACTACACCAATTTAAAAAGCTGGTTTCAACACTAATTTACTTTGGGCCATTTCCATTGGCTGTACTTTTCTTTATTAGGAACTAAAAATTATGATTGCTGTCATTTCTACTGCCTGTGGAAAAAAAGCTTCACTTCTCCCCACTCCAAAGACCTTCACAGTAATGGCTTAGGAATTGACTATCAGAGTACATTTTGGCGCTTTTTTTTTTTTTTTCATTTTGGAAGCCACATACTACTTATTGCTTGAGAAATGTTGAAAGAATTCCCTACATGTTGGACTCTAGAGGCAAATGGGAAATGGATATTGGAAGAATTTTACAAAAATTGCTTATCTTTTGAGGAGTTAACAGACTACAGTAATTTCTGCTCATAGGAGCATGTTCCCATTTCCATGTGGTTCTCTCCCTATAAATGTCCCTGGTGTTAAATGTGTTAAAAAGAAAGGTAGTACTTTCAGGTCAGCATCAACCTAAACAATAAAAGTGAAAACTTTAAAAAGAAATTTCAGCGAGACCTCTCATGAATAACTTTTATGAAATAAAAAGTTATTAAAAAAAAAAAGGTGGGGCACTTCCACAGTCCACATGTTTTGAATGTTTTTCTTTTCAAGTAATGGGTTAAGGGGGCGTGTCATTTTTTTCTTTGTGTTCAATTTCCTTTTCAGCTGTTACAGAGTGACATGTTTAGCACCTTCAGCCATCAAGAGAGTTGAAAAAGAAATAATCTGCCCTTGTGGATTCTAGTTATGGGTCTGCACCCCAGCACCTGTTAGTTAACTCATAGTCAGAGCTCCACGGATGCCAGGCTCCAAGCTAACCCTCCATGCTCAAGCAAAGGAGGACAAGAAATTGTTTTTAATGAAAGAAGTGGAATCTACAATAAATGGTTATGAAAGTTTAGCAGCAAAATGCTAGATGGCCCAATGCATTTGAATATTAGGAGCTGTAATGTGAAGACCCCTTTTCATAATTATTTCAGTAGTTTAAGCAATCATCCATGCCCCACAAATCCTTCATTTTGTCACTGGACAGAGAGGCGCCACTGGCCTCAAACACAGCACCTGTTTAATGAGGGGGGGTCTGTTTTTGACAACCTGTGATGAGTCTGAGTATCCTGGAGCAGAACTCCTAGGCAGGCCTCTTTTACAGGAAAAGAGGAATGTGAAGAGCATTGAGAATCACGAGGGGTGTTTGCAAGTCAGTAAGGACCTCTCTAGCCACAGTCACACTGTTTGGGAGTCCACGGGGGCTCACAAAGCAATAGTCTAATGCCACCTTTACAAATGTCTGCAATGACACAGTGCAAAGTTCGAATGCCCGCCTTGCCACTTGCCCTGTGATTTAGGAAAAGTTACTTAACCCCTTAAGCCTCATTTTTTGTCAGTTCTTTACAGGGTTGTTGTAAGGGCCAAAGCATGGAAAGCCTGTAGTTAAGGACCTGGCGCCTCACATGTGCTAAAAAATGAGTGAAATGGGTGATGAGGCTCAGAGCAAGCCGCCCCGAGATGTGCTACTCTAGCATGCAGGTGCTTTCAAGCTGAGAACAATTTCTTTTACTACTTCAGTCATTTTTAACTGTGTGATTTGTACGTTGTGATAAGACAGTTTTCAAAACAAGTCGCACCACTTTGAGGTTTCTTGGGTAGCAGAAAGCTCCAAGTTCTCCCCTGGGAAAAGGTACCTTCTTGGCTTCCCATTGAGGAGTTTAGGAGATGACTTGGCCCCTCACACCATGCAGGCCCTGCACCTCATCGGTGGGACTCGGGGAAATGCCAAAGGGCGGGACGGAGCCCACTACCTGCCAAAGGCAAGGAAGCACCGGCCCGCCCTGCATCTTCAGCCTCCTCAGCACCCTGCCTCTGGCTCATTGGCCTAGGACCCTGTGTGGACCAGCACAGTGGCTGACACCTATGTGACCCCCTCTGTGTGAAGGCACCCAGCTGGGGGCAGGCCGCATGAAGAACAGCCTCCAGAAGGACGGCGTCCAGCACAGCTGACATGGGTTGGTCACTCCAGGTCTAGAAGGCCACACCCTTTGGCTCAAGTACAGGAACTGGTGCCCAGAGTAAACACTGAGGCTCAGCACTGAGGCCTCCAAGTCCCTTCCGGGGGCTGACTCAGGGATTCAGGCTTCTCCCCACCCACTCACAGGCCACAATGGGAACTCAAAGAATGGGGCCTTCCTTCCTTCCTTCTCTGACTGCAGGCCTGATGGTCAGCCAGAGCCTGGGGGAATTATAAACCTTTTAGAGAAAGAAATCACAGGCCAGAGCTGCAAACAGACAACTCAGGAAAAATCTATTCAATTCAAGGAATGCCTGCAGAGCTCTGTACTTAGCTCCTGCTGCAGACTGAGAGAGGCCTGGCGCCTCCCTGATACCAGCCCTCTTCAGCCCTTCCTCTCTTCCGTGAAGCCTACTTCAAACCTTCACCTTTCTTAAAAATCAATAGGAAAAAGACCAACAGCCCCACAGAAAATGGATAAGGACGGGGTATCAGTCATGTTCTCCAGAGAAGTAGAACCAATAGGACATATATGGATATATAGAAAGAGACGTGTTATGAGGGGTTGACTCACATGATTGTGGAGACCGAGAAGTCACTTGATCTGTTGTCAGCATGCTGGAGACCCAGGAAAGCTGGTGGGGTCCTTCAGTTCGAATCTGAAGGCGTGAGAACCGGGGAACCGATGGTGTAAACCTTAGTCCCAGGCAAGAGAAGATGTCGTGAGGTGTCTCAGATCAAGCAATGAGGCTAGAAAAAGGCGAATTCCTCCTTCCTCTGCCTTTTGTTCTGTTCAAGCCCTCAGTGAATTAGGTGGTGGCTGTCCGCATGGGGGGAGCCATTTACTTTGCTGAGCCCACTGATTCAAATGCTAGGCTCATCTAGAAACACCCTCACGGGCACCACCAGAAGAATATTTAATCTGGGCACCTGAGGCCAGTCAAGTTGACCTATAAAATGAACCATCACAAACAAGAAGAGGCAGTTCACAGAAAAAGAGACCAAATTAGCTTTTAAATATATGAAATAATTCTCTTCCTCACAATTTGAAAAATCCAAAGTAAACAAAAGATTTCACCTTTTGCAGATCAGATTGGCTAATTCACTAATAACTGACATTGTCAATTGCTGGGGGGAGTCTAACATAGTGAAAAAAGTGATGGAACACAGTATAAACCTCTTTAGAGGGCAATTCCATGGCCACGCATTTTTCCTACAGACACAAAAAGTGTGAACCAAAAAGTGTGTATAAGAACTGGTTAAATAAAATATGCTTCATAATAGGGTGGATTTATTTGTGTCAGTGTGAAACCATCTTCAAGACATAATGTTAAGTGAAAAAGTGCGGTTCAGAACAGAGCATAGCATATCTTTGAAAGGATGGACAAGAGGCCGGCCACTGGTTTTCTCCAGAGAGAAGGGCTCTAGGGCTGGGCTGTTGGGGTGGAACCCTAGACTTACGTTTCACTGTTTAACTCTTGGATTTAAAAAATCATGGCATGTATTTTTTTATATTAAGAAATATTAGTTGTTTTTATTTTTATTTTTAAAAAAACCCTCCATTTTCTTCTACCTTCCATCCTGCAGTCTTCCCCCTCACACCTAGTAAAGTATATTGTCTTCCACTAAAAAGGAAATAAAACCTGAGTGAGAAAGTCTTTAACTCGTCCCCCAAAGCAGAGCCTCTACTCTTTCCCACACCATACCCATCCTTTTCACTTTCTTTCATCGCCCAGTCCCCCGAAGCCATCCCCAGCTCCTCCAGGATCTGCTTCTCTTTGCAGAACCCTCAGCCCTTCCCTCTCTCTTGGGTTTTTGTCATTGAGATTTAAATTAACAGTCACTGAGGTTTTAAACCATCCCCTGCAGTTGCTCCCAACCCTCTTTCCCTTTCCAGAAAACTTCTAGAAAGAAGGCAGTCTACATTGCCTTTTGCGCACTCCCCTCCCCGTGCACTCTGTAAACTGGCTTCTGCCTCCACTACCCTCCCAAACCTGCCCCTCCAATCACGGGTGACCTCCGTGTTGCTAAAATCACCGGACACTTATTCTTGGGCACTCTCATTCTCTCAACTAAGTAGCAAACTAACTAACAATTGTCTTTTTGGGGTATCCCACAGGCACATCAACCTCAGCATGCTGAAACCTGTCTTCTCTTGTGTTTTCTCTCTCAGGGGATGGCTCTGTCATCCATCTAGTTGGCCAAACCAGAGACTTGGAAGTCATCTGGTCACCTGCCCTTCCCTACTCCCCTGTGGCCAACCTTCGAGTTATCCTCCCATTATGTCCCCTCGGCTACTATCCTAGCTCAGGCTACCAAGTTCTCTGTGTCACTGAAACAGATTCTCCTCAGTCTAGCCCTTTCAATGTCTTCTCCCTGCCCTCAGGGTAAATTTCAAACTCCTTATGGTGATTATAACACCCTTCATGACCTTGCCTATTCACCAGCCACCCACTTGCATTCTCAGATCCAGCCCTTCTGAACTTGCAGTTTTTAATGCCCTGTGTTCTTGCTCACCTCTGAGTCATTAAATATGCTACTCCCTCTCCCTGGAACTCTCTTTTCTTTCTCCCAGATACCTTCTGTTCATCCTTCATGTCCCAGCTTTAAGCTCTCATGCTCCAGAAACTGAGCATGGAGCCTGTGGCCTCCTAGAACATTACTGTGCCCCCTGACACAGCCCCTGGCACAGAGTCAAGGCCAAGCAATCATGGCACAAATTGATGAAGGCATGACCAAGCTCCATTTCAAAATGCATTTGACAAAGAAGTGTAAATGGAGTCTTTGCTGATTTTGTGGGATCATTATGGGGAAATAACTTAGCCAAGGTACTCTACAGAGTTAGAATTATAATTCCGACTAATTTGTTACAGCTGTCTCTATGGCGCTATATTTTAAAATTTAAATAAATTTCACTGTAGCGCATGCCTTCATCTTCCTTTTTAAAACGGCGTGTGTGCGCGTGTGTGCGTCAGAGAATGGCTCCGCCAGATGGGTCTTTGAAGTTCAGTGGTTCGAACTGGGAATTGGGGAGAAGATTGTTCTTTAGCAAGTTTTCCAAAAATTATCTTGAGGCAAGAATGTAGTAACTGTGTATTTAAAAATGTATTTTAGTGGCAGCTACAGATGAGTACAGCCTGTATTGCTTAAGAAATGTTAACACGTAGAAACCTAAAGTGCTTTGTTGAAATAAGGCAATGTATGCTTTCCAAGGCTCGAAGCTGACCGATGTCAGAATTAAGAATGTCAGTTGTTGGCAAAAGACAAAGTGTTTGGAAGCTGGAAAACACGGCTATTTGCTCAGATTAACTCTGAGAAGGGGAGAAAAAAAAAAATCAATGAGCCTGTGAGTCCAAGTAACCTTCAGGCAGAATTTCTAGGAATGCAGTCAGAGTGAAAGTAAAACTTTAAGAAACTAAAAGAATTAAACATCAAGTTGTATAAATAAATAAAGCAGAAAAAGAAATGACACGGGTCTAGTTTTTAGAAGAAGAGAACTTCAGTGGTTAGTTCTTGGCAGATCTCATAGAAAGAAGAAAAGAAAGTAAAAAACAAACAAAACAAAAAACAAACAAACAAAAAAGCCATGAATGTTCACACAGGATTATCAAAGCTGTTTTCTTTTCCTTAGATCCAGAGCTGTAAAGAAGGGCTCACAACCAAACTTGCTTTCCACAACATACCTGGCCCCTCCTCCCTAGGCCTCTAGCATCCTGAGCTGCCATCCCTCGCAGCTTCTAGCCCACAGAGAAACTTGAGACTCTCCCTCACCCCAACTGCTGGTCTGAGTCTTATTGGTTCTTACCACTTAATAGCCCCCGGGTCTGTCCAGAGCCACTAGCCTGGAGCAAACCCCACCCCAGCTCTTGCCTGGCCCAGGGGCAGGAAGAAGGCTCTCGAGGTGGACTGTCCGCGTCACAACCTGGTTCCAGCACTTACTAGCCAACCAATGTTGGCCTGGTTATTCTGTGTCTTAATCTCCTCTTCCGTGCAGAGGGGGACAATGGCATTTTGGCCCATAGGGCTGTGTGAGAATCAAATGAGATGAAGTTCACAGGACAATGCTTGGTTCACAGTAATGCGCTCCATAAACATGAGCTACCATGATTCCCTATTATTCCCTTCCTTCGTCTCTTGCCTTATTTGAATGCACCTTCCTGGAGTGATCGTTTTCTTTAAACTCTGATCCTTCCCCTTCCTTCTGAAAATACTTGTAGAAGTTCTCTTTGACTTTTAGGAGAAGCCTGAATGCTTACAAAGGCCTACAGGGCCAGGCTGGGCCTGGGCTCCCCTCCCTCTGTAGCCCCATCCTGCCCCCTCCCCCCTTATTCTCAGGGCTCCAGACACTCTGACCTTCTTTCAGTTCTTCAAACCCACTGAGCTTCCTCTCACCTCAGGGCTTTTACACAAGCTGCTTCCTCTGCCCGGAACGCAGACTCATCCTTTCCGTCTGGGCCCCAAGCCTCATCACTTCCTCAGGGAGACCTTGCCCAGCCTCCCTAACTGGGTCAAACCTCTCAATGGCGCCGGGCGTCCTCCTCCATGGCACTCCTCAGAGTCCTGGTCTCTGGGGTTATTAGATTAACATCTTTCACTGCTACATGAAGTGAGAAGCTCTATGAAGGCAGAGACAACATCTATTTTTTCTTTAATCCAATCCTTGGAGCCCAGCCTAGTTCCTGATATACAACACGGTTTGTACTCAGCTAATATCTTTAAAATAAGGAAGCGAGAGAGGGAGGGTGGAGGGGAAAGGGAGGGTGTGCCAGGGTGTCCTTGCCTGTTCTGGAGGCCACACTGCCATGGAATTGGTGATCACAAGGGACCATCTCAGACCACAACTTGGTGTGATCTCTGAATTCATATTTTTCCTTGTACAGGCATTTTGTGATGTCAAGAAAGGACAAGAGGATAGGTGTGATGTTGCAAAGGAAAAAATTCCAGCCACGTCCAGATGGGATTCCTTGTCCAGCAAGTCAGCTTGCTTCCCAGTACTTGTGCCCGCTCTTGAGGAGTGATCTGCATAAGAAGCTCCAGCACAAACAAAAGACAATGAAAAGACCGGCATGGGGGGAGAAAAGTCTGCTTCCCACATCCACTATTTTCAACCTCCTAGAGAAAACACTAGAAAATGAAAGTAAACCTGAAGGAGCCATTTCTCTGAACTACAGGCAGAGGAGAGGGGCATTCCTTGCTGTGTGTGAGTGAATGTAGATGAATTCCCAGGGACCAGAGAAGAAAGAACGCCAAAGGGATGTTTTGCCTTCATCCAGTCCTGTTCTTGCATGAACGAGGCAGCGGAGGGCTGGAGAAGTGAAGGCGCTTGCTAAGGTCACGGAGGCCTGGACCGTAAAGAGGGGAACCGAGGCTGATTAACTAGCACTTTGAGCTCCTACCTATGGTTTAGGTACTTTGCCCAAAGTAAATCTTTACATAACTATCTGAAATAGGTTTTATTAGCCCCATTTTACAGATAAAAACTCCAAGGTTCAGGAAGCCCTGGCACAAAGACGAAAGCTGTGCAATGGAAGAATTCTGAGGCTGACTCTGTGAAGTGTCCTTGATCCTGCGTAAGCGAGCACTCTGCACCCGAGCGCCTTTATCTGCAGAGCGACCACGCGCTCTCGTTCGCCTGAGTCACTCCGGGTTTACACCTGTCACCCCGCTGTCCTTAGGAATGGCACCTTCTTTCTCTCAGAAGTACCCCAGCTGGGATAATAAATTTATTGTATGCTCTCTCTACTACCTACAAAATGGGGATGTTGGTATTACCTGCTCATGGTGTGGCTGCAAGGAATCAATGGGATTTTGTACATAAAATGCACGGCACCTGGCTCATAGTAAGCACTCGACAGCTGTTAGCTGTTGTTATTAATACCACAGTTAGGGAGGCAGCTGAAGAGGAGGCAACCAGGAGTGAAGCCGGGCTTTCCCGTTTGACAGTCCCACCACCGTCGTCTCTGTCTATGACGCCCCCTGGAGATGTGTAGGGCCAGTTTTATTGGCTTAGAACTGACCCCTTGGGAACAGCACCAGCCATTCTGGAATAGAGGCCACATGGAGGTGCCAAGCTTGCCTTTCTCAGCTCCGAGCCAATCAGATTCACTGCCTGAGCCTTCTTGGGTCACACGCTTGTGACTTATTTTCTTTATTTCTTTTACTGTAAAGCCTAGAGCCCAGATTTCTCGAAGAATAGTGTTAAGGAGGGAATCCTGCAGAGTAGCCCCTCCTCCAGCCCCAGCCTGTGCTAATTGAGTGAGTAGTTTAAGGGACTTGCCTCTTCTTCAGGATTAAGAAGTGGGTGTGAATATTTTTCTCTGGTCCCCTTAAATGCTCTTGATTACAGTAATAAAAATGCTAAGCTCTATTGCCTCTCATTGGTGTAAAGGCCTGAAAACTCCTCATTCCCTGAAGAACCTAATTGTTGATGTCAGTGCATCTAAACAGGTGTTTTTTAGATTGCTTTTTCTAATGACTTTTCACTGAAAGATCAAGTTAAATGTTGCTTTGAGCTAATCAGTGACTGCTTCTGTATTTATCCAAATTTATATCTTTGGGTCTTTGTGCTAGATGAGATATCACCTTCAAAGCCTATAAACCTAAATAAAGTAGATAATTTTTAATTTGGCTCTTTACCCTCTTTTGTCTTCCATATTTTGTGCAAAATATGCATATATTTCTTTTATGTTTTAAAAGCCTAGTTTAAACTTTTATTTGAACTTCCAGAGTCATCTTTGGATGTCCTCCAGCACCAAGGATGGGGTCCCTACGGAGTGGGTGTTCAGTAAGTACCAATATTTGTGGAAAAGATAAATTAATACCTTAATTTACACTGCAAATAAATTAGATTTGTTTTCTTTAGGTGTTCGGATTTAGGAATTCTTTAAATATTGTGTGAAATATATTGTATCTGCACCTGTGTTTTTCTACTCTTTCTGTCTAGCGTTTCCACCCCTTCGTCTCTCTCTTTGTAAATCTTGTGATCATTCAAGGTTCGCCAATCACTCCATGAAACTCAGCTTGCAGTCTCCGGCTGGATATCACGGAGTCTGAGGCCGGCAGAAAGGATCCGGAAAGAACCGCATCTGGTTTTCCAAACCCCACCGCACTCTGGGCCTCTGTTATCTTATCTGATGGGTGTTTGTGCCTTGACTTTAACCACCCACTTTGAACATGTGAACTTCTTAAGATGAGACAGGTATATGCTCTGCTAAAGCAAATATGTGTAGTAAAAGATAGAATTGCTTAACAAATAGTAAGTTTATAGTTTTAAAGAATGACTTTTCAAAAGCAGGGCCTACCTGAAAATGGAAATACTACTGTGGCTCTTCAGTCAAGTCCCTAAAACGTGGAGCTTTAGGATTTGGAGGCCATCAGTTCGGACCCTCTTTTTCACATATGAAGAACCTCGGATGCAGAGAGTCTTAGCGTCTTGCTTAAGGTCACCTGGCTGCGCAAGAGCAGAGCTCAGCCAGCAGATCTCCTGAATGTTCTTCCAGACATTTCTTCAGTCATAATTTAACATGTATCAGTTTATCCTTGAGTGTAAAGTACACTTCAAGATTGAATATGGTAACTGGCTAACTATTCATAGTTCCCTCCCTCCCCCCCTTTTAGTGTCTGTTTCTAAGCAGCAAAGTTGTGGTTCAGTGACTTCTGTCTGGATAATATGAAAACAGGGCGCCCAGCCAATTTTGATGAGCTAACTATTTCCCTAAATTATCATGCCTAAGCAAAGGGCTCTAAACCTGCTGTTCCACACTTATCATTGGATCTGGGGGATGGGCCATACACAGGCACATCATCAAATAGCTGGAATTTTATATTTAAGATTGTCAAGCAGTGAAAATTGTCATCCTTAGAAATGACTGACAGTTTCTCTGCCTCATTTCTGCAACATTGAGTTAGGTAAAAAAAAAAAAAAATCGACTTCAGTCTTTTTACAGATTTCTTGCTGAAGACACATGTGACAGGACTATAAATTTTCAGCAGAAATTGATGGGAGAACGGGCACTGCAAAGTGTCTGAAAGACTTTGCAAAAGGTCCCAATTAACAGAATGCAGCTAACACCTCAAAAAAATAAAATAAATGTTGCAGTGGGAATGAATCTCGCTCGGAGTGCTGTGCTGTTGGCTGGCTGCCTGGGAGAGCGGTGGCTAGGGCTTGCCAGCTGGCTGGTCCCTGTGCTATAAAGGATGTGGTCAGCTTACACCTTGGCAAACTATGATTTTGATGGAAATCTTAGAGGTCGGCAGACGTTCTCCCTAGTAAAGTACGTGAGATCAGGTCATTGCTTTTATTTGAATGAAAAAAATATCTTGATAGCCAAAATTAATAGGACCAACTTGGTACTCTGCTCCAAATGAGAGTTCATTACTGGATCAGAATAGATAAATATCCTGAAGGAGACACAGGATGTAACTGAAGGTGGTACATTCAGCTAATCCCCAAATGAGAGCAGTCATGCCACTGAAGCAAACCGACTGGCTCACCCTCAACTGCACGTCTTCCCACAAGTTCCACTCAACAACCAATTTTTTTTAAACTCTCAACCCCAAAACTACTGCTCTCCTGTCTCTTATGTTCACTTGAATTCAACTGTGTGTAGTTGTTTTGTTTCACACAGAACTGAAGACAGGGGTCCGGTGTAAACATCCTAACAGCCCCACAATGGCCAGCTTCGAGCTTTCACACGGAGGCACTCAGTGAATGAAAGGACTGCCAAGACAGCTTCTATAATCCAGAATCCACACTGAAAATCATAGCCACTTATAAACTGTCTTTAAAAATTGCCAAAATTTCTTTTAGTCTCCAAAATGGATTTATTTTTTGAAATTTGTTAAAAAACTGACTCTAATATTTATTTTTTAAAACAGACGTGCAAGAATAGCCAGAAAGAAACACTATGAACACATTTAAAAGACAAATACAGACTGGACAAAGCATTCACAAGACTGTAGATATGACTGATGAAGGGTTAATATCCTCACTGTAAAAAAGTGGACTAAGAACATAATCTGGGAACTTACAAATGAGAAATGACTAATTATCATATAAAAGCATTTTCAACCTTACTAGTAACTAAAGAATACAGGCGGCATCCAGACACCTCTTTTCACCTATGAGAGAAGGTAAAACCAGAATTGTCCTGTTTGGGAGTCACTGGATACTTTCCTACTCTGCCCTTGGCAATGCAAAATAAAGCCACCTTCCTGGTGGCAAATCCCCTTCCTGGAAGGTAGATTGTCAATATGTATTTAAATGTGTAAACATATGACCTACAGAAATTCATCCCAAGAAAACAGTCAGACAAGTGCGTAAAGATGTAGGAACAACCAAACTGGAAGAGGCTAAATGTTGAACAACAGAGGATTAATCAAATGAGGTAGACTGTCGCAATACATCCATACTGTTATGCTGCCATTAAATTGTTAAAATTGATATCTATTAATTGGAATAGAAAGATATTTACAACATAGTAAGGAAAGAAGCAGGCCACAGAAAAGTATGGTCAAGTTATTGAAAAACATATTTATATGTACTGTATATACATGTTTATATGTACATACACATGAACATGTGTGTTTCCATCTGCATGATAGCCATGATTTATGCCTTCTTCAGAGTTGGTTTCATATGAAAGGATTCATTGAGCTTAGCTTTCTGATAATAAATATGAGGGTTTTGCTCAAATAGGCTTATAAAGTTTTAAAAAGCAAAGGTTTAATTGAGCTGACAGAGGTTTGGACACACAGAAGAGTAAACCAAGGATTTGAAAGAGAACTTTTACCAAAGCATTCATGATTAATGGTGAATGTACTGTTTTTCCTTTGCCAGAGATCAGACTAGGCTAGGTTTTCAGGCTTAAATAATATTGAATTCAAAATATGGATATGTACATATTCACATAGGAATGAGGAGGTTGAATTATATTAAATCTAATGTCTTCCATGGTTTAGGTATACTGCATTACAAGCATAAACAGGCAACCCTTGACATACACTTAATTGGATCTTGGAGAATTAAGTCCGAACTTGATTATATAATTTCAAATATATGGAAGAGAGAATGTGAAGTATAATATTATAATAGTAGGTGAGAAAAACTTGCCTTAAGAGCCCCTTACATGCTGTTTTCCTTTCCTCAGCTTTAGTTACCTGCAGTCAGCCATAGCCTGAAAATATTAAATGGAAATTTCCAGAAATAAACAATTCATTAGTTTTAAATTGCATTCTATTCCGTGTAGTATGATGAAATCTCGTGAGTCCCTCTGTGTCCTGTCCGGAGTGTGAATCACGTCTCCACACTCTGCCCCCTCTCGGCCCCTTGCTCACTCAGTAGCCATCTAAGTTACGGGTTGACTGTTGCAGAATTGCAGCGTTGTGTTCCAGTAACCCTTGTTTTCCTTAAGAATGGCCCCAAAGTGCAAGAGTGGTGATGCAGACAATTTGGATATGCCAAAGATAAGCTGCAAAGTGCTTGTTACCTATTGTCCAAGCCAGTAACAGTCTAATGCCAGGTCACAATGCCTATGTCACTCACCTTGCTTCGTCTCGTCACATAAGCATTTTCTCATCTCACGTCATCACCAGAGAAAGGGTGAGTGCAGTGCAATGAGATATTTTGAGAGAGACCACATTCACCTAAATTTTATTACAGAAAATTATTATAATTGTTCTATTTTATTATTAGTTATTGTTAATTTCTTAGTGTGCCTAATTTATAAATTAAACATTATCATAGGTATGTGCATGCACCCAGGAAAAGGCCATAGTATATTTAAGGTTCAGTGCTTTCTGTGGTTTCCGGCATAAAAAAAAAGAATCTTTGTTTTAATGCCATAGACAATTAGTTGGGGGAGAATAGTTTAAAATTACTAACACTGAATACAGTAAACCAAATTAGCATTAATGTTTGTGAGTATGTGATTGTGAAAAGGTGGACTAAATGACTACTTGTCTTTTTCAGACTATTGGTAGTAGAATCAATTATGGTCCATTATTAACTATATTAACAGAAAATTAGCCTTTCCTAGCTCTTAAAAATATGAGGTTGTTATAATAGACTGTGGTCCCTTATCAACATATGAAACTTGAAAGCTTATAAACCAGCTCCCTTTCCAGAACTAAAGTAGATTAGACGATCAATTAATGGCTAAAATGTTATTATATCTCTTTTTAACATTTCTTGTCAAAAACTTAAATATTCCTGATTCAACTTGTGTTTCTATTTGAGTAATATAATTTGATCATAATTGGTTTCATTTCGATTGTCTTCACATTTTGGGTACTTATTATCTTTTCTCTGATCCACTGGGAATGCTAAGTACCAATTTTTGCTATTTAGCAAGTCAGTGAGGAGCTTCCCACTGAGTGCCTTAATTATTGTTAATTGAATATTGTAAATGGTTTTTCAGGATCACCATCTTGGCAAGCCACCTAGCATTTTTCTCAGCAAAAGTTAAAAACACCAAGAATGCCTTCTACTCTGTCCTATAGAGTCATCAATTCAAGTATGAGCAGTAACTGGTTCCTATTAAAATTAGTTTCTTCTTTTCTAAATGTCATATCACATACATACTTCATATGTCTCTTGGAACATGGTGGATGCTCCATGAATATTAAAGGACAGCTGTCCTTTTTAATAGAACCATTCCCAGTTCCAGTCTGAGAGGGAACATCCCATTTCGCTTCCAGAGCCCCCACCGTGCAGCTCATCTGGCAAGGCCAGCCTGGTGCTCGCGGGTGGAGATCGTCCATTGTCATGCGCCAAGGACCAAGCTTTCTAGGACTTTTTGCTATTCTATAATCAAAAGAAGAAAAAAAAAGTAAATAAAGAGCTGTAAAAGATCTGAGACCGTCAGAAATGCCTCAGGCAACAAAAATTGGGCAGTGGAAAAATCACTGGGCCAGCCTCCCTGTCCACTTCTTGCCTTCTATGCATAATAAAGAAAATGAGAAATTTATGATCTGTTTTTTCAGCTTTCAAACTATGTTTCCAACATTTTTCCCTTTTAATGAACTTATTGGAGCGACACTGGTTAATAAAATTATACAGGTTTCAGGTGCACAATTCCACACCACATCACCTGTGCACTGTGTTGTGAGTTCACCACTGCCAGTCAGGTATTACTAGGTCTCCAGTTTTGGAGGGGACTGGAGGTTAAAGCTTCAGTGGAATGTAGTTGTGTCAGAGGTTGGGTTCAGCTACATAAAATCTTGCCTTTTTAATTATTTTTCTTGCTTGATCAATAAAATCTCAACCATTGTTATGAAATCAGGACCAGAAGAAGCCTTGGGACACAGTCTGGAGTCTCTCATCATGGTGGCCCCATAAATTATTTTTTTAGCTGCTTGGTCAAGTTTATTATTGTCTTTATATGAAAAGTCTTCGCAGAAAATTGTGGTTGGGTTTTTATTAACTCTCAGCCGCCAGTTCCTGAGCTCTGAGGAAGGTTTCCTTCTTCTGAGGTACATGCTCTTTCTTCTGGGCAAGAGGCATTTTGGGACGGTTCTACCTCTTCTAACTTCTTTCTTAGGCTTCTCTTCTTAAATTCTGTCACGTGGCAGTGCGGGCTTTCTTATGCACCTCCTCCATCACGTCTAGAGTCACATTGCTCTTCATGTATGGAGAGGATTGTTTCTTGTGAGCATCGTCTTGCCCCACTAGGTAACACACATGATCCACAACCTTCTGCCCCACGATGTGCTTCCAGTGTACTTGTGCGTTGAATTCCTTGCTTTCTGAGTGAAAACCAGGGTATCGTTTGGCCGGCCTTGTGAGGGAGAGACAAGCCTCTGTCCACTTCTCCCTTCAGGGCCCCCCAAATTTTATTTCCAAATAGCAGGTGAAGGAACCAGGTTGACCATCAGTGCTTTTCCCCATTGTATTCATCTCCAGTCACCTCCATTTGGTCTTCGTAGATCTTGTCCATGCCAAACCTATTGAGAAGACTGTGGTCCAGCGGCAGACCAGTACAACAGGCATAACTTGTCAGGCCGACCTTCACGCTGCACTTTGGGAGTTCATGAGCATAAGCCACACCAACTATTACATCTCCTTCTATGCAAGCATAAGGAGTCTGACAAATGATATTTCTGTTGGTTACACAAAATATCCTGCATTTGGGTGTGTTGTACTTATTTTTATCCCGGATTACCAAGCATTTCCTGGCATAGTAATCAATTTTACCCTCTTGCTGTTTTCTAAATTTCACTTGGTATCTTTAGAAGTAGGCCTTATTCTTGACAACTTGAACAAACCCCATCCTGCAGAAGAGAGACCCGGGTCCACAGCTCGCCATAGACCTACTGGCCCAGCACAGCTCTGGGTTGGGGTGGGGTGGGAGGAGAAGGTGTCCCATAAATTATTTTTAAAAGGGAAGAGAATCTGTTTATTTGGAGATACAGGCTTCCAAAGGCTTGGCTAGTAACCTGTTCAAATATAAATGACATTTTTCTGCTAGGGTTTTTCCCTCACACTTGCCACTTGCTGTTAAGTTTGGCACAGATTTTGGGTTGATACAAATTCAAGGTCCGCTTTTAACAATTTTCCAATGGTGAGTGTTATACGCTACATGGTGATCATTTTGCCCCTGGCTTTTTATGTTTTTAGAAATAGAAAAACAAAAATTTGCCTGTTTTTCTCAACTATTCGATCCTTGTATATTGGATATAGATTGCAAGTCACCTCAGATGTTTTGTGATGAGATAGGTCAGACTGAATAAATGATCGAATAAGTAAAATAATAAAGCACTCCCTCAAGCTGTGGTTTAAGAGCACTTGGCTAGCTCTGAAGAACTGCTGGTTACCATTACATGGTAACAGAGACAGCAAAACCTGCCCCCGCTGCAGGGTTTCTGATGAGAAATGTCCTGATCCCATCATTCTACCTCCCTCCCTTCATTTTCTCTGAGGAATTGGACTGGTGGTGGGCGTCTGGACCAAGGGCACCCATTGCTCTGGCCAGGTGATGGCCGATATTGTGACCTGGCACCAACAGGTAACCTGGGCCAATCAGATTTAGCCCCCTGAGAAATTAAAGTGTAGCTAGAATGCACTAGTTGGTATGAGGAAGCTGAAACTAAAGAGTCTTGATTAGAGAGGAGCCTGAGAGACCGTAATGCTGTAACCACACTAGCTGTGAGGGAGCAAGTACTATGATGAAGTCAAGAAACTGGTCAGGAGAGAGAAGAAGATGAGTCAGGGTGGCTCACAGACACAGCTGGGAGAACAGCCGGACCCAGAGCTGCACTTTTTCTGGAAGGTTCTGCATCTGCTTCGAGTCCACATGCGTTCTTCTGGTAAACCTCCCACTTTTCCAGGAAAACTTGACAGCGCCTTTGTTGTTTGCAGCCAAGAGACTCAACATGTGTCAAAGCATTTTTTTCCTTCCTGTGTTCACTCGGTTACAAAGTTTATACTTGATTACTTTGGGCTTTTCCATTTTTCCAATAAGACTTAAAAATTATTGTCTCATAGAAAGATATTCAAGAGCAGAGTTTTAACAGAAACCAAACAGAAAGAGATTATTATTCCCATTTACTTGTCTTCAAATAAATACTGTATTTTAAAATCCTAAATATTTATGGAAGAAGATTCCCTAACTTCCTCCAATGGCTTGCTCACTTTTCTCACAAATAGTAGATAGAACTCATCTGCAATGAGGCCCCACTATCTGATATTTGCATGTACTGGGGTTTTCGCCTAAGTTTGCTAGTTGCTCTGGGTAGAATGTCTGACTTTTTGATCTGACTTCCGTCAGAGACAGGCACCCTGGCTCTGCTCAATCCATTCTTGAGTGAGTGGTTTGCTTCTCTAGGGTACAGTTGTCTACCCCAGGGGCCCGTCCGTCTAGGGGGAATAGGAAAGGCCTATCAGCCTGTTTCTGTGTGTGAAGAAGCTGAACCTTTTAAACCTTTAAACAAGGTCCAGTGGGCATACTGCGCTGTTGAAAGATCCAGAACTTTTGGTCATTCCACCTCCTACAAGGGAAGGCTGGTGGTGAGCCAGATGGGAATGTAGGTCCCATAGGGGTGCTACCATGTGAGCCACTGCCCTTCCTTTAGCAGAACCACATCCAACTTCAAGAAATAGATAATGCTCCTCATTTTCATTACTTTTGAGTTCTTTGGGCCTAGACTATCTGCCACACACAGCCCATAACTTTAACTGATTTATTAATTTTTCAA
The DNA here is from genome assembly GCA_004026545.1 of Mormoops blainvillei. Lineage (NCBI taxonomy): Eukaryota > Metazoa > Chordata > Mammalia > Chiroptera > Mormoopidae > Mormoops > Mormoops blainvillei. The sequence goes on along the minus strand of PVJD01007046.1, from coordinate 15,677 downwards.
TGGCTAGTTTCTTTTGGGGTCATCTTACCAACAACATTGATGATACAGAAAATCGAATCAGTTGCGTGTATAATCCAATTTGCTCATCAGCTGAAAATATCAGGACTTTTCAATCTGAATATGCATGGATGTTGGATATTCCAAGAAAAATAATTCTGAGTCACGGTCTGATACATGTTGACTGTGGTTGATTCCCAGTTAATGGTGGCTAAATTTGCCACATTATCTTTCATGGCAGGGTCTGCTTATTCTTAACTTTATGAACTTTTAATACGTCCTCTCTTGAGAAGCTTATTTTGTAAGCATCTCACTTGCTTGCTCTGGGAGAACCCTAGCAGTTTAATGGTACTCATGCATAGACAGCGCTCCTCCTTCCTGGACGTCCTGCCTCTCTGTGTCCCATAATGCTCTCCTTCTACTAGCTGAATGTCCTCCTTTTCCTGTCCAACCCCCACGGCCCAGATTGTCTCCCTTTTTTTCTGAATTCTTCTCTGACTTCTGCAGTTTCTCTGATCTCCAGTTCTTCTGAAACTTTACAGCTTTAGCCATTCATACCAACTTAACTTTTTAGTATATATGGCAATGGATTGCTTCCTGCTGTTTAGCAGGTCAGCCCCTGGTCCACATCACAAACTTTGGAATGGATCTGGGACCATGGCCTTTACTGTGACTTTATGTTGCATGCATCTCATCTGGCATCATCCTGATACCAAATATATATATATATTTTTTTTTTGGTTGAACCACTTCAACTCTATTTTCTTTGTATGTGATGAAGCACAGTCACCATTACTTCTTCGGCAAGAAAAGCTAGATGGGCACAAACCTTTGAATTATTCTGTAAAATGACTTTTATTTCCCCAGGAACTGCCATTGTAGGAGGGCAGGTTGGAGAGAGAAAGCGTAGCTTCCTAATTAATTCTTCATAAACTTGCCTCATTAAGTTGTTCTAAGGGAATGCCCAGATGCTCTGACATGCCCATATTCAAGCCTAAGTATAAAATCCCATTCAAAAGGGAAGCCTAGATGATAGCTTCAGTTACCCTTCTGAGAGTGAACAATTGGGCGCTGGCTGTAGTAGAATCAGCCATCGCCACTCCTCGGGGGTCATCATCATCACTCCCCTCCTCCCTAAGTCACAGGGATGAATGAACAGTCCCAGTTAAAAAGTGGTCTGTAAACACTTGAGTTGAACCGTTACTAGAAGACCTTTTTATTCTCAATTTTTACATAGTCTGGATGTGAAAGATGCAAAATTACTTTCACCACGCGCTTCAACAGCTCTGTGATTTTCGACAATTAATGCTACTCTGGCATTTGCTTAGAATCAGTAGGTTTGAGCTTGGAAAGCAAGTCCCATAAAGCCTGGGTGATTTTCCCTAAGCCCCAGGGCTGGAAATTAGGTTGCTGCCACCAGGGTTTTCACATGACTCAACTTCTCTCCAAGCCCTCTCTGCTGAAGCAAAGCCTTTAACACACAATCCAGTCAATCCCTTCAAATGAGATTATGAATGGGAACAGGTTTTTTAAGTGTCCCCTTCCCTGTGGGGGCTGAGGTCTAGTAGCAGTGATCAGAAAATAGCATAGACAGTTGCTGTCACTAAGCCGGCCCATTGGGCTCTAGGACAAAGGACATTCCAAAGCTTCAGCTTCTTTCTGAGGAAAGGGAGGCAGACATTCCACCTCGTGGCCCTGGAGGCAGAGCAGAAGGCCTGAACGAGTCACTTAAACAAGCTGCAGGATAAGCAGAAAGGGAAAGGGGGGTGGAGGAGCAGGGCAGTAGCCTCATCCAAGTGGGGAAGAGAGCAAATGCTGAAGACCCAGAGGCGGGAAGCACCAGGTCTGAACTGGATTGGCCACTGCAGCTCCCCACCGGGGAAATCTCTTTTGAAGACTTGTAGCACCACTGGCCCTGGGGCACATCTGCCATTGTTAGCAGGGCACAGTTCAGAGCAAACTGTCTCACACCAAACACCTGAAACAGAAAACTAGGGTAACCCGAAAAAATGGAGTAAGAAGTCTTGAATTCCCGTTCCGTGCAGTGAGGTGCTGAAGCTGACTCATAAGAGCGAACATCTCTCTCCTTTCCCAGCTCCAAGTTCTGTGATGTCAGGCTGATGCCTTGAAACTGGCCATTGTTGGAATTTTTATACCACAGAAACTGGCAAACAGTACAACTCAATGTTGTAGGTTTTGTGCCCCTGCAGAAAGTCACCACTGCCTGTCCGCCACGTCAGCCATTTGAACCTGGGTAAGTTCTGTAACTTCTCCAAACCTTGAATGATGCCTGTTTCACAGGGGTATCGGTGTAAAGACAGTTAACTTAGGAGTTCCTTGTAAATTGAAAAGGTTCTACAAGTGACCATATGTGTTACTTGAAGTAAAGTGTTAAATACAAAGTTTTAACATTTATTAAAGTTAAAGCCTGTATGTGATATAGGACAAGATTTCAGAAAGCACAACATTTAGGAAGCAGCATATTAGCGTCAGCCAAAACTATTACGTGCAAGTTACAAAATGCTAACTCATATTGGCTTCAACAATGAAGTAAGTTCATTGACTCCTAGACTAAAAAGGCCAAGGAGAGGGCCAGCTTAATTCCGCTAGCTTGATCCCGGGACGAGGCCAAATCCAGCAGCTCAGATGATGCCATCATAGAACAGGATGATCGCATGTCCCTGGTTACCCAGGATAGTCCAGTTTATTCACCCTGTCTGGTTTGGCATTCATCTTGGCCTGTTTTCTTCTCAAAGTTGCCCTAGTTTACAAGATAAATGATATGCTTATTTAATCAAGGTTTGCTCTCTCTGCTCAGTTTTTGTGTTGCAGGATTTACCCTCCAGTATCACTTGATCCATTTCCCCACCCACTCCCTGTAGCTCCAACCTCTTCCATGTGGTAGCAAAATAATCTGTAGCAGGTGCAGGCCTCACACCCTTACACTACTCAACCTAGTGGGACAGAAAATTGCTTCCAACAGCACCCAGACGTACGCTGGCACTCACTGTCTCTCACTGGTCTGATTTAGGTCACACAGCCATTCCTGAAGCATCCATTTGGGAACACGGATTTGCTGATGGACTTGGTCATGTTTACACCTAGAGTAAGCATGAGATAATTCCACACAAGTCATGCAACTGAGAATGAAGATGGGTAAATTCTCCCAAGGAACAACAACAGTAATTGTTGGCCGCAGAGTGAGTGGATACTGAAGAAAGAGGTAACAAGGATGATCAGCAGTATTGCAGAGCACTAAGAGTGCTGGAGTAGGAATCAGCTGGCCAAGCTTTTAGCTTCTCCACTAACTAGTGTGGACATTACGGCAAGCCCTCGCATGCCCTGGGCCTCCATTTCCTGTTACGTAAAGTAAGAAGGTAGGACTATAGTATTTCCAAGGTCCCATTTCACTCTATGTATTTACGTTATGGCTATGTTTTCTCACCGGTCTTCAGGGCTATCAATTCCAGGTTTACTTTCTTACCTGATTTCTCTCACTTGGACTAAACTGACCTCAGCTTGGCTTTATTCCTAATGCTAGAAGCCTTCCGACTCTGGTGGTCATCTGAAATGTTCCATTGCTCCGATTAGGTCAGTCATATTCTTTAACTCGCTAACTTTCCCCACAGTTTACAGCTTGTGTCAGAGCCCAGGAAGATTTGCTTTTAGTTTTTTCCCAGTGAACCAAACAAGTCATAAAAACAGATTTATATCATGGTTTCCTTATAGCTGCATTTCATCCTGGGTTTCTTAAATCAAGAAATTGACTATCATAATGGCTGAATGAATAAAACACGGCAGCAATGAGTGACTGCCTTTAGCAAACGAGAGGGAGGCTTATTATTTAAATGTTCTTGGTTATATTAAGTGGAGCAAAAGGCTTGGAATCGAAAGTGAGAGAAATAGGCAGCCAAGTCAAAAACGCCACCAAGCTGTAAATAAAACATGAAACTAGCTTAGAAAGGGAGCATTACATCGAAGTCAAACACTGATATATAGTCCCTAATTGTGGGACGTTTGTAGAAGGTGACATGACACCTGTCAATTATCCACAGCAGCCAGGAAATGTAGATTGCATGAATAATTCACCAATTCAGTGCCCTTTGTTGCTAAGCCGGCTAAGCCCAGTCCATAAAATAACTGCTGATAAGAAAGAAGGAAAAATATGTTTAAATTGCAAGAACCTGATGTTTCACATGGAAATGTTTTAAAGGCAGTTTCATTATATGACTATACGCCAGTTAGCACCAGTGGCTAAATAATTAACATGTGAGCCTTTATCAGGTGTAACGAAGGAGGGGGCTTGGGCTCTGGAAACTGTGTGCCCCCTAGGAGAGGCAGCGGTGGAGAATCTTCAGTATCAGGAACATGTCATCACATACCTCATACTTTTCTCACCCTCCAAAACAGCAAGGAATCCTTTAAAAAGGCCAAGTCTAACTTTTGTTTTGGAATCATGGAATTATAGAATAATAAATTTGCAATTTACTTAGAGATAACCCACTCTATTGGTTCATAGAAACCAAGTTTTTCAAAGAAAACCTCATATGAGAGCACATGATATAGAACAGTCAAACGTGGAATTATTTTGGCTTACTCTGGCACGGTGACGAGGAGGATGACAGAAGGTGGCCCGGGATCTGCCTGCTCAGCTGCCCCCTACCCTGCAGCTCACCCCCCAGACCTGCCCAAGCACCTACAGGGACCAAACCGTCCTGTCTCATAGATAAGAAAACTGAGGCTCCTGAGAGGCAGAGGGACTCACTGAAGCCCCAGAGCAAGTCGGTGGCAGAGCAGGGACTGGAAGCCAGACTGCCGCCGCCCTTGCAACACACATACACATGTACAACTGTAAGTACAGCTTGTCTACACAGCCACGTGAGTAGCCAGGATTTGGAGAAATACCAGTTCTGCAGCTCCCAGGACCTCACAAGTGAGCATGAGGAATGAAAACAACTGACTCTTTCATTTGTGGCCTGGGCCCAGGCAGCCTGATACCTGCACCCCCCTACTTCCCCCACTCCAGTATTGGCCACAGGGCCAGGGTCAGAGGTCATGAGCCAGGTGGAAGGTGGGGCCTTGGAATGCACAGGGGACTGGGCAGGCAGCCATAGGTAACCAGAGCCAACCATCCAATCCATCTGCTTCCCTGGGCTGCTGTAAGAAAAAATGTCATTGGAGAGAGAGCTACAGAGGTGGCTGATTCTAGGAGCGGATCCAGCAATGCTGCGGAGAAAGATTTTCTCATGTCTGTGAGATGGTGCATTCCTTGTAGCTTCCTTCCTTCATGATGAAGGTTCCGGCAGGCAAAGAGGAACAAAACAGAGGTTTTGTTTCATAGAGTTTACGAAAAAAAGAACTTCTTTCTCATTTTAGGCTTATTTGCTGCCAAGTTTTTGGCTTGTTTTTAAGTTTGCAAAGAGGTTTCATTCCTGTGTAAACCTACTGGGTGCAAATGTTTTGGCACAGGTTTTCTCTAATGTTTGCTATTGTGTCAACTGGTAGATACAGTTTTTTTTAGGAGGTTAACCTATAGGAAAATGGTTCCTATAGGAAATGGTCTCCGAGAGAGGGAACCAAGCTTCTGATATGGGTCAAAAGCAAACATAATTTCAAGACTTTCTGAATGTATCTCTTTGTAATCAGTCATCAGTTTACAATGAGCACATTATAATCAGTTATACAGAGAAGTAATAATGTGCTGTTGGTTTTACTGTGGAGTACTGAGGATGAAAACTTCATCTTTTAACTTTGATCACTCCGACTAGCGTGAAACAGGAGAAACTGGGCATCTCAATGCTATGGCTGCTTTGGGGCTGATTCTCTCAGTGCATATGTCACTGTGTCCCTTTGACTATGTGAGGACAGCAGAGTTTCTTTCAACAAGTGGAGGTTATTATTAAATGAGTCAATGATTATCTAAACCAATTAATGCTTGTACCAATAACGCTTCAATGTCTCTCAAGAAAGCCTGGAGAACTCTTCTCTAGTGACAGACTGGTGGGGCTAGAGCAGCAGAATTTGAGTCCAGTAAATAGATGGGCCTCCCCCAGCCTCAGATGCCATATTTGTAATTTGAGTGCCGTGACGATGACAGCAGGGCCTGTCTCGCAGGATGGCTGTGAGCGTTAGGGCTACCACATCTGCCTGGCAAAATGCTTGCCTAGTTGGGTTGTCATCTGGGTTCCCAGAGAGCTGGGGCTGAGACATAGCTTCCACACGAATTCTTCATTGTACACATGACCCTGTCTCACCCTGGGGACTGGGTGAGACACGGGAGGGCCGTGCGGGGAAAGAAGCAGGCATCCTCAAGGTGGCTACTGCTTAGGGCTGTCATTTCTAGCAAACAAAACACAAAACACCCAGTTAACTTTGAATTCCAAATAAACAACAAAGAATTTCTTACTAAAAGTGTATACCATAAAACATTTGAGACATACTTATAGTAAAAATTTCTTCGTTGTTTCTCCGGAAATCAAAGCTAACTGGGAGTCCTACATTTTATCTGTAACGAGATGCTTGATCCTCTGGGACTGAAAAGCCATATGAAATCTGTTTTGGGATCAAGCCATTCGTCTGCTTCCCCCATTGGTCAAAGTTAATGGTCCCCCTACGTCATAACTCCTTGTAGCCCTTCTGTGTTACCCCTGTGGGTCTGAGTGTGTTTGCATTACTCTCTGCAGTGTCAGGTCAGAAACCGAAGGTGAAATGCTGTCAGGCTGGCCCTGTGTGAGGCTGATCGGAGGCAGCAGTGGCTAGATGCGTGACAGCAAAAGGTGTGTGAGAGGTGTCCACACAGATGGTGAAGTGGAGTGATTGAGAGCACAAATCTTGGAGCAGGAGGCCTGGGTTGGAATCTCAGTTCTGCCACTTACTAAGGCAGGTTATCAGAAGTTTCCAGGTCTCGGTTTCTTCATTTTTAAAATGGCGATAATAATAATACTCACATAGTAGGATTGTTATGAAGATTAAAAACAAATATAAAGTTATCAGAATGGTTCTTGGGACATCCTAAGTGTTTGCTGTTATCTTGAGAATGGTAGATTTCAACCACTATAGCTTGGCAGCTGGTATAGCTTAAACACCTTGCAATTAACTGCATTGTCAAATTTTGTTTAACACCCAAAATATGGGGATTTTTTTTTCCATAAATGAGGCTAAATGTTATCATCACCTGGTTCACTGGGGTGTTCTTCAGCACTGAGAATTATTATCTGTCCCGGTTATGGTCTTTTATAGAATCAGGAGGGAAAGTTTTCTCGTGCCCCGTTGAACCTGTGGTCTTCCTGTGGAGCCAGCTGGATGCCCTGAGCTTCCCAGGCTCTCAGCCACTTGTGTCTCCATCGGTCCAGTGCCATAGGACCCACTCAGCTTGGCAGTATCTGCTGACACCAGGATAACTGGAGGTACCCATAGTTATTGCAGACATAAATCTCACATATTGATCATAATAGAAAATTGTGTCTCTCTCCACATACTAAGATTAATAGTGAGTTTTTTTCAGTTCTCTGAAACTTGTGGATTTGCCCCGATGTGCACTCCTCAATACCTCAAGTGGTCTGCCAGAAATTCTAAAATTTGAAATGGGGCCTCAAACACAAAAGTGCTGAAAAATGTTGGCTTATAGAGTCACTCAAGTAGTGCTTCCTCCACGAAACCATCCTCCTGCCCTCCCTAGAGGTAGAGGCTGGCCCCTCTGTGCTCTTGTCCGACTGCTGACAGCCCTCAGCCTGTGCCCTGACTGCAGCGCATCATAAGGGCTCGTTTGCAGCTGCTTTCCTCAGACTCATGGGCTCCTTAGGGCAGAGCCATGGACATTCACCTTCGCATCTCGAACCCGCAGCCCAGCTCTGGTGCAGGGCCAGGGCGGGCCCGATTTATCCAGTGGGCACAGTATGTACTATGCTCAGGGCCCACAATAATTTTTAGGGGTTCGTGAAATTTTTTAAAATTTTTCTTAAAATTAGAAGAGAAAAGGAACTGTCAGAATAGAAGAAAATGTTTTAATTTTTTCTCATATCAGAAAAAAATAAAAATTTTAGGGCCCTAAAATCTATTCAATTGTCTTAATGTTTTTTGTTTGTTTGTTTTTGTTTTGTTGTTTAATGGAGGAAGGAGCCCCAAAAGACAAAAGTACTTAGGATGTACAAATGTCAGAATGTGGTCCTGGTGTTGAAAGAATAAGGAAACAAATGAGTAAATATGTAATGACGGTTAAAAAGTGCTTTGCAAATGACATAGTGCCGTGAAAACATTGTTTATTATTAAAAGCTGACAATTTTATTGGTGTCGTAGAGTTCTCCAAACTGAAAGCTTTTTTTTACTCATATTCATAGCCTTTCTTCCTATGAAATAAAAGCTTTCGGTGGCTTCCTACACAGAACATTGTGGTGTGGGTAGGGAGGGGCAGGGAAGGTGCGGAATACACAGGACCGACCAGTCATGAGCGCTGTCCTGGGATGCTGACCACTTACACACCCAGCATACATGCCACCCTGGAAGCGAGCCCACTGGATGAAAAGCTGAGCTCCTGCGGAAGAGGAACCAGAGTGACTCTTACTTTTACAAATCAGAAATCCATGAGCCTTAACCTTTGTATAACGAAGGTTCACTGCCCTACAACCATGGCGCACCTCTGAAAAGGTACTTCTGAAGCGATCTGGTGCTGTATTCTATCCTTTGAGTTGGTTGATGACAAATGAATCCTATTAGTTTCTTTCTTGGGAAATATAAACTCAGGGGACACTGCTGCCCAGAATATCTTCCAAGGGATGCTGGGAATGTTCTGACATGGAGATCACTGGAAGATCTGATACTCTGGGCTTCCTCACGTTATGAAGGAGAATCCAGGCACATCTGCTTCTTGCAATCTTGAAGAGCTGAACCAATGTGAGAAAGAATCTTTACTTTCCGAAATTATTCTCAGTAGAATTCCTTAGAAATGTGAGTTCTCACAATGCATTAAAATATGAAAGTACAAAACGACCAGAGGTAGTGAACTTAAGGAAAGGTTTTTTTTTTCCTTTTCTTTCTCTTCTAAGTTTTTAATAATGTGGCTGTATTAGTCTTACAAGAATAAAACAAACAAGAGTTGTGATTTATGAAGCCCCAAGTTCTGCCCTAAACTCTTTATACACATATTTTCATTCAAGGAAAGAAATTAAATATGATGTGATTTGCAAAAGTCATCTTGCAGAACTATTGAAAAAGACATTGTTTCACCTATAAATCAGCACAAAAGCAAAGTAAACTAAAATAAAATGCTACCATATTATTCTCTTCCTGTTCTGTTTGTTAGTTATAGGCTCATAGGCTGGGCTTCACCATGGCTTGGTCTTGACATGGCGCAGAGAGGGTTTCTTATGAGAACAGAACCTGGGTAGAATGGTCACAGTCAGGCTTCCCAGGAGATGGACAGGCAAAGAGCAAGAGGAGCACAGACGCCTAGCAAGTGGGTAACTACCCCCTCTTGAGTGTCCCCGGCTGTTCTAGGCAGCCATTCTAGGCATCTTACATCCATGAACAAATGTCCCATGAGGGACAACATGAGGGAAGGCTCCTGTGTGCCAGGCACTAGTCTAGTGTTTTTGTGTTTATAAGCTAACCTTCCCAGTATGTCAACAGGGCAGGTAAGGGCACTGAAGCAGAGAGAGCTCAGTGCCAAGATCACCCAACTGGTAAGGGATATAGGCCCCGAACCCAGACTTGAGTCTACAGAGCCTAATGTAAGGCTCGAAACAATTCCAAGGAGTAGACACTTTGACTGTCCCCATTTGACTTTGCAAGAACATGCAATTTAGAGAGGCCGGGTGACCTCCTTGACCTTATCTTGTTAGTAAATGGCAGTGATGAGAAGTGTACCCAAGCAAACGGGGCCCCTGAGCCACACACCAAAATCATTTCAGCACATGCAGTGCCCGAGTTCAGGAAGGCGCTCCGGCTTGTGTGCTGAGAATGGGCATCATAATGTCAGAGAGGCTGGTGAGCAGAGAAAGGAGGCCAGGGAAGGGGGCACAGAAGGGGCTGTGGGGAGTATAGGGGAAAGAGAAAAGGGACCAGCTCTGTACTTTATAGAACAACGGCGGACCTAGGGCAGGTTTCCAGGACACAAATCATCGAATGGATAAGGCAGATTTCACCGAAGCACGGGGACAGAGGAAGGGGGACACTAAGAGTGTAAAGAAAGAGAAGAGGAACAAATGATAAAGAAGGATGTAGGATAAATGTCCTGGAAAGTTCAGGACCACCAGTACACGGAGGGCCAGCTCTGAGTGGGTGAAGTGACAGTTCCCTGCGCACCCAGCGTCCTGCTGCCCTGTGCAGATGGCCACATGCCACAACGTCAGGGTGCCACACGTGTGAGGACTGTAAGACCGGGCCCTCAGGCCTTTGTTCACAATAAAACACTGTATGGGCCTTCTACATGTGACTCAGTGCACATTGTGTATCCAATTGAAAAAAAAATTGCCCTTACCTACAAGTGCTAACACGTTGGCTGAGTTGAAGCGAGTGCACACTTACATAAGAAGTAACAATACCTGGGGAGCAAGCAGTTTACTGCCTTGCATGGGACACACAGAATCCTGGGAGGAGGAGTGCCAGGTAGGTCCTTTGCCAACTGTGAGAATAGCTGTGGTTGGACTGGGTGTTTTGTTTTGTGTTTACCCCAGGGTTTGGCGCAGAGTCCTGAACACTGAGTGGGGCTCTTGAACCCTGCCTGACACCAAACTGTGTTCTCTAGTGTCATTCCTGTTACATTTTGAAAAAGACTGAGTAACAATAAAGGGAAAGAGTAATTAAAATTTGTTTTCTGTGAAAACTTCATGTGCTAAGCCTGCAAGAAATAGAGTATAATGTTTAAAAGAAGGACTCTTGGAATAAACATAGATAGGGTTCAAGCCTTGGCTCCATTCTGTCTTAGCTGTGGGACTTTAACAATTTACTCAATATCTCTGAGGCTTCATGTTTTTCACCAGTATAATGAGCATAATAATAGGACCAACCTCAGAGAGCCCATGTGAGAACTGTATGAGATAATGCAGACACATAGCTTAGCTTGGAACCTGGCACATAAGTGCCTAGCAAATGTTAGCTAGTATTGCCATCTGTAAAACGGGACAGATAACCTCCTCAGTTCCCTCTAGGCTGACACTAAAGGTTAGCAAGATGAGAGCTCTTTGAAAAGCACTTAGCCATTTCGTACTCTTCAATGTGGCATAGTAAAACCTGTATGGGACATGGAGTTAGAAGACTAGAAGTCTGTGGACTTTCATGTGTTCATCACTTAAGGGGCGGGTTAATTAAGTCTCCTTTAATGTCTCTTTTAGCTCTGATGTTCTGGGACTCCAGGGCCCGTTCATTCTCCTGCTTCTCTGCAGCAGGAAGGATGGGTTTGTGGCTATACCTCCGATTCCCTGTTGGCCTGCCGGGGTCCTGGTTGAGTGACTTAAAAAAGAAAAAAGAAAAAAAAGCACTCATGCATACTGGGGAAGATGTCCCAGATACTGTAAGGGAAAAAAGGCAAATGGAGGATCTATGTGTAATTCTATTGCATAAACAGTTTTGAATAATTTTAAAATTATAGATTTGTATATTGCAGGGATTATCTCTTGGGCGGGATTAAGAAAAATTTCACTTTAGACTTTACACATTTCTGTATTGTTTGAACTTTATACTGTGAGCATATTTTATTTGATAATGACAATGATAGTAGTAAAGATGTAAATGAACTTCACACATGTTCGTTGTAGAGAATTTGAAGGAAAAAAAAAAAGAAAATCACTGATCACCTAGCCCAACCTAGAAATATCGCTACTAACATTTTAATTGATGTTCTTGCAGTCTTTTTTCTTTATGCGTGTATATCACAGAGAAGTATACATATTTATTTACAAAGTGTAGTCATGTTGTCCATGCTCTCTTATAATTAGCCTCGCTTAACAACATATTGTTTACGTTTCCATGTCATTAAAGTTTCTTCTACAATCTACAGCATGATTTTAATGGCTGCTTATTTTTCCATATTGTATGTGGCCAGCCTTCTATTGCTGCACATTTTGGCTGTTTTCGGTTGCCCCCCATTGACAGGCCTTTGGAGAATAATGAAACGCTGAAACGTTTGGCTTGGTTTCTCTCTTTTGGTAGAGCCGGCTGCTCTCTTTTCTTCCTCCTCTTTGTATCCTTTAGCTTTTGGGTGGAGGCCCAAAGGGTGGTGTGTGTTTAAGAAACTCAGCTAAAGAAACAAACTGATCACAAAGAACTCTAAACCCAGAGTGTTGGGAAAATGCTGAGCATTGTAATTGGCCTAATGTTGCTCCTGTGAGAGATGCCATCTCCCCAGGCCTCCAAAGTTCTGGCAGGGAATTTAACTTTTCTCATCCAGCTGATGACAGATAAATATTCCTCACTTCAACAGTTATGCGCCGCCCCTAAAATGTTTCCCCCAGTCTGTCAAACACTTACTGGAAATGCCTACCAGCTCATCTCTGAAGATGGAAAAGCATGCTTGCTGACATCAGCAAAACGTGGACTGTGGGCTTTAGGTTTCATCCAAAAGATAGCCTTTTGGACCACGCTGGCCCTTGCTCCCCGAGCCAGGCTGTTGGTCCAGTGGTGACTCAGGAAGGAATGCCACTGACGAGTGACGGACATGCCAGGGAATTACTCAGCACATGCCAACAAGTAACCTCATACGGTAATCAAACGCGGGCCAATCTGCGAACGTTTTGCGTAACAGCATATTTGGATTTGGGGCTTAGCTTTTAGAGCTTGAGTTTCACGTTTGCCTGAGCCTAGTCCCAGCTTCCCAGGGCCCCTCCTGTGTGCCCTGTCTCTGCTTGCAAGCGGAGAGGGCAATTCTTCCAAGAGCCAGAGCTTGGCTCTGCTCTTGAAGTAACGCAGAACTCTGCCAGCATCAGCTGTCTCATCTGTCTGCACTCCCCATTCGGGCCAGCACTACTTCTCCGCTCACCCTGCTTCTTACTAGCAGGTCAGCAATGTGGGTGATGAATGCCTCACTTGCCGTTGGGACACTTCATACTCATTCTTGGTATTGTCATGATTTTTGATGCGCCCTACCAACAACAAGAGAAAGGTTCGTTGACTGACAACTGCTGACATAAGATTCTGTCCAGTCCTGGCTGTGGTAACTGGCAAAGTATTACTGCATCAACAGGTATTTGGGCTGTCCAGGAGCCTCAGAGAGGACAGAGAAGCTTACGAATTTTAAGGCCCCTCACTTCTGGATCTGGTCCTTCTCCTGCAGATATCTTGAGAACTGAGAGTTTGGTGGATTTAATTTAGGATCCACATGATGTGATGTCACACAAATTTGCTACAGGATGGCAAGGAGAAAGGTCTCCAGTTCAATTCCTGGTCAGGGCACATGCCTGGGTTGTGGGTTTGGTGCCTGGTCCAGGCATGTGCAAAAAGCAATCATCTCACATAGATGTTTCTCTCTCTCTCTCTCTTTCTCCCTCCCCTCCCTTCTCTCTAAAAAATACCTAAATTGCACCCTGAGAATGTGGTTGCAAACACAAAGTGCCCACGTCAGAGATGCCAAGAGCAGCAGCGGCGCTCAGCAGCAGCTGTGTTAGAGACCTAAGCCTTCCCCAGGAAGAAGCTGATAAGGACTAGCATTAAAACACAGTGCTTAAAAAAAAAAAAATGAATGAATAATTAATCAAAGATGCTGAAGAAAGAAACTGACATTCCAACACGGAGTAATCATAAGACCTCATGGGATGTCCCACAGTGCTCCAGGGCAGGCATGAACAATTAGAGTTCCCATGCCCCATCAGCTAAGGGTTACCACCAGTTCTTTTTCCCCTGTTATTTATTTATTTTTCTAATTTCTGTTGTTTGCACTTTTTATTATTTTTTAATTTTTCAGTTACAGTTGACTAACAGTATTATATTAGTTGCATGCATACAACATAGTGATTAGCTTTTATATAACTTATAAAGTGATCTCCACGGTGAGTCTCGTACCCACCCATCTGACATACATATGTAGGTCTTACAATATTATTGACTGTGTTCCCTATGCTGTACTCTACATCACTGTGACTGTTTTTATAGCTAGCAATCTGTACATCTTAATGATAAACTGAAGGTTGGTATCTGAACCCATTATGAAATGTGCTTATTACCAAGTATGGTTTCTGTCATTCTCAAAACAAAAACAAAACAACACACACAAAAAAACCCTTTTCCTTCCAGAAGGAAAGAGAATCCCTCTAACTTTTGTCAACTGTAGGTGTGTTTGAGCTGGGTAGAATCCTTAGTGTGTCTCTAATTTTGAGCGTGGATGACAAAAAGCAGGAGGTGCCCAACTTAAGCGGCTATTAATACTTTTTATAACACTGTATATGTATATGTGTGTATATCTATATATACACACACACCTGTATATGTAACTGTATGCCAAGGTACATACATGCCTGTAAGCCAAGGTCCACATGAAAGTAAAATTTCTTTCAAAGTAAAAAATATACTACTTGTCTTTTACAACACATAGTAGTTATTAATTCTTTATTGGTATTAGAGCATTTATTGATCCTCCCCCAAAGTCTCAACAAGCTGAACCTATACTGTCCGTGGCCAAGAACATAACGTGAGGCCTCCAGTGGTAATAACGAAAGGAAAGAATAAACTTGGGAAAGTCCCTGCATACTTCATCAAAGAAATTAATTAATTCAAAACCTTCAAATTATAAAGACAATTGTTGAAGGTTTAAGAGGTGGTCTTCACAGAGCTACTTCTTTAACAGGAACTATATGAAGATCATTTAAAAGTTTTAAAGTCACACAGTATGTGAGAACAGCTCAGTCTCCCAAGCAAGGTTGTGGGAAGGTTGGAGAGTGAGAGCCCAGATGTGTGGCCTCTTTCTGCTGCTGGCGGGCTAGGAGCCGTTCCCAGGAAGGGCCCAGCGGAGCCTCAGCAGCGCTGCCCTGGCAGGCTTCGAACGATGGGGCAGCACCTGGCTGCCACACTGGCTTCTCCTGCAGGTGGGATTGTTCCTGGAGTTCCTCTTCTGAGGTAGGCAGGGACGTGGGTGCCCAAGGTCATCTGCCAGTCATGTTGCCCTATGAGCAGCACTGCGAGGACTCCCTCAAAGCAATTCAATTGCCAATCCCATACCGTTCTTTTTCATGGAACCCTACAAAACGTGAGCAACTATCAGGAACAAAGCATGGGGCCCACTGTACTATTTATCTACTTTTTTCTTTCACTTTGTCTTCTTCTAATTATTGGGCAATTGCCTCCGATTCCAGAGGCCAATGCTTATTTTATTTTTCCAATCTGAAAATGATTAAGGAGTCTCTTTTCTCTAGTCTGATGCACCAGACGAACTTTCTCAACTCGTCCTCCTCAAAGAAAAGAAGTTGTCGGATGAGTCCCGTTTGTAAGTTTATACACCTTACAAACAGCATATACATACGCAGGTGCAGTGTCCCCTCTCTCAGTAATACTACACTCCATGGATGTGTGTCAAGTGATGTAAAAGTTGCCATGGCTGTCATCTCTATTTCATTGATAGTGGGGGCGGGGGAAGAAAGCACTCCAAATGGGCATATTGCAATTTAGAGGAACCCCTGGGTACTTTTGAAGCATTGGGCCACAGTGTACATTTTTTTTATGTGTTGTCAGTGACAGCATGTTGGTTGCCATTTTTTTTT
>PVJD01007045.1:0-89541 GCA_004026545.1 Mormoops blainvillei | reverse complement strand
CCCCAAATCTATGGGATACAGCGAAGGCAGTCCCGAGAGAAAAGTTCATAGCAATACAGGTATACCTAAAAAAGATAGAAACATTTCAAATAAACAACCTAACCCTAAGTCTACAAGAACTAGAGAAACAACAGCAAACAAAGCCCAGAGTGAGCAGAAGGAAGGAAATAATCAAGATCAGAGCAGAATTGAACGACATGGAGACCAAAAGAACAATTCAAAGGATCAGTAAATCCAGGAGCTGGTTCTTTGAAAAGATAAACAAAATCAACAAGCCTTTAAGCAGACTCATGAAGAAAAAAAAGGGAAAGGATGCAAATAAAATCAGAAATGAAAGAGGAGAAATTATAACTGATACCACAGAAATACAAAGGGTTGTAAGAAATTACTATGAAAAACTATACACCAAGAAATTTGAAAACCTGGGTGAAATGGAGAAATTTCTAGAAAAATATAATCTTCCAAAACTGAATGCAGAAGCAGAAAACCTGGACAAACTGATAACAACTGATGAAACTGAAGCAATAATCAAAAAACTCCAGGCACACAAAGACCCTGGACCAGATGGTTTCACAGGAGAATTTTACAAAACATTTAAGGAAGAGCTAACCCCTGTCCTTCTCCAACTATTCCCAAAAATCCAAGAAGAGGGAAGACTCCAAAACTCTATGAGACCAACAACATCCAAACCCCAAAACCACATAAAAACACAACAAAGAATGAAAACCACAGACCAATATCGCTGATGAGCACAGATGCTAAAATCCTCAACATAATATTGGCAAACAGCATCCAGCAATACATTCAAAAGATCACCCAATATGATCAAGTGGGATTCATCCCAGGGATGCAAAGATGGTACAATATTCACACATCAATAAATGTAATACATCACATAAAAGAAAGGAAAGACAAAAGTCACATGATCATATCAATAAATGCAGAAAAAGCATTTGATAAGGTACAGCACCCATTTATGACAAAAACACTTAGCAAAGTGGGAATAAAGGGGACATACCTCAACACAATAAAGGCTATATATGAGAAACCTACATTGAACATTAAACTGAAAGGGTAAAAACTAAAAGCTTTCCCACTAAGATCAGGACAAGACAAGGATGTCCGCTTTCACCACTTCTATTCAACATAGTGTTGGAAGTCCTAGCCATAGCCATCAGGTAAGAAAAAGAAATAAAAGTCATCCAAATTGGAAAGGAGGAAGTCAAACTGTCATTTTTTGCTGATGACATGATAGTGTACATAGAAAATCCTATAGACTCCACCAAAAAACGACTTGACCTAATAAGTGAATTTGGCAAAACAGCAGGATACAAAGTCAATATTCAGAAATTGAAGGCATTTTTGTACACCAACAAAGAAATATCAGAATCAGAAATCAGGAAAAAAATCCCATTTAGTATAGCAACAAGAAAAATTAAATACCTAGGAATAAACTTAACCAAGGAGGTTGAAGAACTGTACTCAGAAAACTACACAACACTGAAGAAAGAAATTAAGGAAGACTCAAATAAATGGAAGCACATACCATATTCATGGATTGGAAGAATTAACATCATCAAAAATGTCCATACTACCCAAAGCAATTTATACATTCAACACAATCCCTATTAAAATACCAATGACATTATTTCACAGATATAGAACAAACCTTTCAAAAATTCATATGGAACCATAAATGACTCCAAATAGCTGCAGCAATTTTGAGAAAGAAGAACAAAGTAGGAGGATCACAATGTTTGACATCAAACTATATTATAAGGCTACTATAATCAAAACAGTCTGTTACTGGCATAAGAACAGATAGATCAATGGAGCAGAATAGAGAGCCCAGAAACAAACCCATGTCTCTATGGTCAATTAATATTCTATGAAGAGGGCACAAGCATAAAATGGGGTAAAAATAGCCTCTTCGTCAAATGGTGTTGGGAGATCTGGATAGCTACATGCAAAAAAAATGAAATTCGACCACCAGCTTACACCACACACAAAAATAAACTCAAGATGGATAAAAGACTTAAATATGAGTCATGACACCATAAAAGTCCTAGAGGAGAACATAGGAAGGAAAATCTCAGATATTCCACACAGCAATATTTCCACTGATATGACCCTTGGTGCAAGGGACATAAAGGAAAGAATTAACAAATGGGACTTCATCAATATAAGGCTTCTGCATAGCTAAAGAAAACATCAGCAAAGTGAAAAGGGAACCAACTGTATGGGAAAATATATTTGCCAATGATAACTCGGACAAGGATTTGATCTCCAAAATATATAAAGAACTCACATGATTCCACTCCAGGAAGGAAAACAACCCAAATAAAAAATGGGCAAAGGACCTGAACAGACACTTCTCCAAGGACGACATACAAAGAGCCCAGAGACACATGAAAGGAGGTTAAGCATCACTAGTCATCAGAGAGATGCAAATTAAAACCACAGTGAGATACCACTTCACTCCAGCCACAATGGCCATCATAAACAAATCAACCAACAAGTGCTGGTGAGGATGTGTAGGAAAAGGGATCCCTTGTACACTGTTGGTGGGAAAGCAGATTGGTGCAGTCACTGTGGAAAACAGTATGGAATTTCCTCAAAAAACTAAAAATGGAACTGCCTTTTGACGCAGCAATTCTACTGCTAGGATTATACCCTAAGAATCATGAAACACCAGTTCAAAAGAACTTATGCACCCCAATGTTCATAGCAGCACAATTTACAGTAGCCAAGAACTGGAAGCAACCTAAGTGCCCAAAAGTAAATGAGTGGATCAAAAAACTATGATACATTTACAGAATGGAATACTATGCAGTGGAAAGAAAGAAAGAGCTACTACCCTTCTCACAGCATGGATGGAACTGGAGAGTATTATGCTAAGTGAAATAAGCCAGGCGGTGAAAGACAGATGCCATATGATCTCCCTTATAAGTGGAACCTAATCAACAAAATAAACAAGCAAGCAAAATTTAACCTGCAACATTGAAATAAAAAACTGACAGTAACCAGAGGGGAGGAGGGAGAGGGATAACAAGGAAGGAGGGGAAGGGTCATCAAGGAACATGCATAAAGGACCCATGGACAAAGCCAAATGGGGGAAGGATTGAGGGTGGGAGGTGGAGAGGGGTGGGGCTGTGGAAAGTGGTGGGGGGAAAATGTTGACATGGGGGTGATAGGATGGTGTGCAGGGTAGAGAGGATAAACGGGAGAAAAAATGAAACAACCGTAATAGCATAATCAATAAAATACACAAAAATAATAATAATAAAAACATATTTACTAATTTTGATCACTAATTTCTCTTCTTCAAAACACTGATACTCTTATTTGTTAACTAAGGACAATGCTTACCAGACACTGTTCTAAGAGCTTTAAAAGCAATTCCCTTACCCTGGCTGGTGAGGCTCAGTTGGTTGCAGAAATGTCCCATGCACCAAAAGGTTGCAGGTCCCATCTCCGGTCAGGGCACATATATAGGTTGCAGGTTTGATCCCTGGTTGAGACATGTGTGGGAGGCAACTGATCCATGTTTTTCTCTCATATCAATATTTCTGTCTGTCTGTCTGTCTCTCTCGTCATTCAGATGAGGATTTAAAAAGGCAATTAAAATTATTCGGTCTACCAGGTCATTGGCGAGAAGACCCTGAGACCCAGAAGGCAGCTGAATTACACAGCCTCCTGTATCCAGGGCCCGTCTCTCCCTGGCACCTCTCTGCTACTTGCTTGAGGATGTGGGACATCTGAAAAATTCTCTGAGATTTTACAGATTCATTATATTTTTTTGCTTTGGTATTTTTTTGTTCTTTATTTTTCTTGTGAGTGAAGAGAATATTTCCCTAGGGATACAAACTACACTTAAACAATAATTATATTTATATTACTGAAGTTTGGCTACTCGATGGGCGCAGAACCTCAGATTTGCTCTCTGATAGATGTGGATTCAGGGCTTGGCTTGGTGACATTTGATAAGTTAATCCAGGCCTCAATTTTTCTCATAAGGAAAATAGTTTTTGTTTATTATTGTGAACAAAGTGAGTAGTCAATAAATATTGCTCTCATTTATTATTATTCAATAAATGCTTATTGGTCAGTTGTATCTAGGAAAAATTTCTGATGTTTCATCACTACCTTTAGTAATATTTCTTTTTCTATATTATTAAGAAAGTGATAGTGGTAATATTTAGAAATAAAATTTGTGCATGTGTTCAGCTGTGTTCCTTGTTGGTAGTAATTCTAGATTTATAGACTTTATGACCCCAGTTGTATCAGACAGATAAAAACAGCCCAAAATGTAATTTATTGAATTGCTGGTGAGTCAAAGGTAGATCAGAGTTTAAGCAACGTTTGATTCAGAAGTTAGTAGAGGATGGATTATGAAGTTTCCCCCCCAAAATTGAAAATAGACCTGCCACATGATTTAGCAATCTCACTTCTGTGTATTTATCTGAAGAAAATGAAAATACTCAAAAAGGTGTGTGTATTCCCATGTTTATTGTAACATTATTTATATTAGCCAAAATATGTAAACAATGTAAGTGCCCATTAATTAATGAATGGATAAAGAAAATGTGAAATATATATATATATATTCTCCCTAGTAAGGAAGAGTGTCAGGCAGTTTGGTCCCTAAGTTCATGCGCTTAACCACTACCATATAGCTACTACCATTACTTGGGGGGAGGGGCGGGTTGGGGCCAAGTCAGTGTTTTGTCCTTTTCCTGGGTCTCCTGTGTCATTAGTCCTAGCCTTCTTATTAAGCTCCGAGGAACTCAGTGATTTCCTGCTACGTTAATAATGTATATATGTTCCTTTTATTGAGTACATTATGCCAATTAACTATTTTTATTATCTCTTAAAACCCATATTATTTCTTTTATTACATTTCATGCTAGACTACAGGTCAGAAAACTGAGGCTAAGGACCCAAACAATCTGAGGAAGATCACCCAGCTCGTGGGTGGTGGAGCTAGGTGTCAGCCTGGCTCTCTGGACTCTATGATTGGGATATTACTTGATTACTTCCAAATCTTGATACTCAGTGTGTCCTCCCCCCTTTCCCCGGAACACCATCTTTACAGTGAATGGATTCTCTGTGTGCTAAGATACGCTGGGCTGCCCTTCTATCACCTTCGCTCTCCTGCTTTCTGTTCTAAGCCTTTACCCAGTCCACCGAGACTTTGCACGGATGCTACCATTCTCCCACCGACCTGACAGCTCTGTGTGGCCAAGGTCTGGACTGAGGCCATCATTGTCTTCTTTTTTGTTATCGTGTAGCTTAACCTTTCCTTTTGCATGATTGAAGGAGCTATTTATTTCCACTAGGAAACTCATCATTTTGGGTCAGAAGTCTTCTGTCAAAGTGTCACCGGCAAGACCTTTACCCTAGGAAACAAGAACACACTTTTTCCCCCCTGTAATAGGTCCTATTCTTCTGTTATAAATCATCCCCCAGATGTAGAAGAGCATCTGTTTTTATTGGTCATCATGTGTGGGTTATGTGTTTATGTTTTCAAAATGCCTTGATGGATCTGAAGTATTAATATTAAAGCCCTTGGTGATTAAAAAACACAGTCCAAATGTTTGCCTGCTTGGTGGAATGGGTTACACGGATCTTAGGGTAACCAAACTACTTGAATCAACAGTACTAGCTAGCTTACAATTTAGCCAGAGATACTGTTGGTTTCATTTTGTTTTGTTTGAATGTTACTAGAATGTAATTAGAGAAAAAATGTTTTAGGGTAAAGTAAAATATATTCTTTTGAAAATACATAATTATAACCAAGTCAAATAAATATAACCAAAAGATAGACATGTTAAAAGCTTGTTCAATTTTACAGTAACACAGAGCTACATTTATGTTTCCTCAAATTGTTCAAAAAGATTATTTTAAACATAAGAATACAGTAGGCAGCCTTCTACATGTAGCTTATAAAAATAGTGTAGATTTAAAAAAATGTAGCTTATTAAACTGTTTCTTAAACTTCTTTCATAACCTGTTAAAACTAACTCACTGTTGCTCCTAACTACTTTATTGGGCTAGTATAGAATATTGCTATAGGTTTCATATGAAGATTCTATCATTTCTCCCATTTATTTGCAGTGAGCTGTTTCTTGAGATAGGGAAGTGGGAGAGGCTTTAAAAATTACTTAGTTTGGAAATGACTCATTACAGGTTTCAATATTTTACCACATAATTTGTAATTGGAACCTAATAAGATATGTGTGTTTTAGTAGCTGAAAAGGACTGGAAACCAGTTATTAGTGGAAAAACCATTGAACATCAGAAGACTCAAATCCTAGACTCCATTCTACTTCTAAATATCTGTGATGTAGAGCTTCTCATTCTAATCTTTCATGTTCCTTCTATCTAAATGGAATTCAAAACACCTGCCAGGGCTAACTCTGAAATTTATTCTTAAGAGCAAGTGAGATGTGAGGGAGGTTTATAAATAGCAAATGTGATATTCTGATTTCATTTTTGGATTTGATTTATGTTGAGACTCTGAAAGTCACACAAACCTTCCAAAAGATAAGAATATTCATTGTCACCAACTACTTATCCTCGATTGATCTAGTACTCATATATTCTATAAGTATGTTGAATTGTTTGAATATTATACTGTTCCATAGGTATTTAAAGTAAAAATCACTAGAAAATCTTTACAATTAAATATATATATATACTTGCTATGGCATCTAAAATTTTTATGCATTTCGATAACAAATGAGCCTTTTGTTTTAAATATTTTACTTATTTATTTTTAGAGAGAGGGGAAGGGAGAGAGAAAGAAAGGGGCAGAAACATTAATGTGAGACAGAAACAACAATCATTGGCCTATCGTGTGTGCCCTAATTGGGAACTGAACCTGCAGCCCAGGCATGTGCCCTGACAGGGAATCGAACCAGTGACCTTTTGCTTTGAGGGACGACACCCAACCAACTAAGTGTCACCGGTCAGGCGAGTCATACTTTTTCATATGTGAGGTTTTGGTATAAATCTGCACATCAACCTGGAAGGTACAGTTTTAATGCAGCTGATGTACACTTTTTAAGAGCTTATTTGTAATGTTATTAGTTATTGTTAGGTTTATTAGTAAGAAGTTTCAAATCTTTAAAGTGGTTGTCATTTTTAGTAATTAGTTTTTAAAATGCTGACATACAATTTAGTGTGTTAAAATTCAGCTTTACACACGGATTTCTCCTTCTGTTCTTTTGCAAATCAATGTGGATAATCTCAACATAACAGTGCCTCTCTACGCTCTAAGCATTTTAGATGTGTCATCATATTAATTTTTTGCCCTTTACTATTTCCATTAATTAATTTTGCCCTTTAACTTTTGCTGATCAATGCGGACTAAATTGTACTTGCAACATTTTAATGAAATAATACCAAATGAAGGCTGATAGTGACATGCTGTGAGTTAGTGAGGAATATTAACATTTTTGAACTTGGTAAGTTGATTTAAAACCTGATAGACTTAGAACCCATTTAAAAAATATATATATATATATTTTTTAGAGAGAGAGGAAGGGAGGAAGAAAAAGGGAAACATTAATGTGAGAGAGAAACATCTATTGGTTACCCATGGTACGTGCCCCAACAGGGGGCACTGAACCCACAACCTAGGCATGTGCTCTGACTGGGAATCGAACCAGTGATGTTTTACTTTGCAGGACAAGGCTCAACCAGTTGAGCCATATAGGTCAGGGTGAACCAACTTTTGATTTAGGTTTAAGTTCTAGCTGTGAAGAATTTTGAATATTACATTATGGTTAAAATTTCCTTGCAGTATCTGCTAAATAATGATGATTTGAAAACATGTAGCCTTACATTACCTCTATATCCCATTCTACTGTCATAGAAGGTTAAAAAAATGCCATGAGATTAGGGAGGAATTAAATATCATAGGAATGTCTATATTAATTCCTATAAATGGATTGAAATGTTGACTTTCCTATAGATTACCCAATATGGTTGATTGTTTATAAATTAAGTGAACATATAATAATTACCTACTCTGAACCAGATAGCGTATCAGGTGATGAGGGGAGAGTATAAGCAAAGTTTAGTTCCTACTCCGGAAGAACGCATGTCTGGTGGGTGAGATGAACACATGGTTGTGCATGTACAGTAAAATTAATGCCAAGTTGGAAGTGTGCGTATGGTGCTCTGGAAGCAGTGAGAAAGGGCACTTGCATTTTCAGGGTTAGGAAAGGCTTCCTGGAAGAGATGGCCCCTAAGCACTCTCTTCAAAAACTTAAATTATTAATGAAACACTGGGCATGTAACAACAATAAAACAATTTAGAAAATTTTGTGGCCAAAGTAAGAAAATCATTTTCATTTAGCAGCTAGCTACTTGGGTTCCTAGAGGCAAGCTCTTAAATATTTTTGCTTGCATTTCTTTTGGTGGTTCCTACGTAACAGTATATTATATGATTATAACTCCTATGTGTGTTTTAGAGTTATTTATCATTGTATTACATCTATGGTGTTACTTTTGTAATAATAAATATAACCCTGCTACATTATTAAGAGATGATATCATCACTTCTACTGTTTCCTCCACCTTTTTACTTTCATCACTCTCCACCCTATTAGTTTTATTTTAATATTGTTATCCCTTGTAATTTGATATGAAACAGCAACCAAATATTTAACCCTTCTTCATAAATTGACTCTGAAAGTTTATATTCTTATGACTATGTTGGGTCATGTGTTATGTACTATGATACAGTCAATTCTCTTTTCTTACTACCAGATGCTTAAAATATGCCAGTGATTTCTTTTCTCCACATTTGAATCATGGCTTTTTACACAACCCTGGCGTTTTCTTTACCCTTTGTGTTAGCAATTGGCTTTTCTATTTTGTCTTAATAAAAGGTAATATGCATCTTACATTTTCATGAAATTTCCCCACATATTCTCAAATGGGGATCTTTTCCCAAAGGCCTCCCTCCCAGCACCGTGGATCACCCGACTCTGATCTGAATCAGATCAATTGATTTCCAGGACTACTGCACAGCCTCTCTGCAGGAATTCTCTTCATTG
Organism: Mormoops blainvillei; assembly: GCA_004026545.1. Classification (NCBI taxonomy): domain Eukaryota; kingdom Metazoa; phylum Chordata; class Mammalia; order Chiroptera; family Mormoopidae; genus Mormoops; species Mormoops blainvillei. The sequence continues at coordinate 80,473 of PVJD01007045.1, read as the reverse complement.
CTTTCCTGGGTGGGATCTACATTTTCTGGGTCCCATCTCTCCCCTTTTCCTTTCTCTGTCCTTTATTTTTTCAAGTCAACACCATAAACTGTTTTTAAAAAGTTAAGTGATAAATACATATCATATTAGGAAATGCCTTTTTTTCTCTTTCTGTTATTTCTCTCTTTCTCTTTGAGATTGAACTGGGTATATTACTCTAGAGTCAAAATTATTTCTCTGTAAACTGGAAGGCATTTATCTACTTTTTGAGTGTTTAGTGTTTGTGATAAATCTAAGTGAATCCATTCTCATACTTTTTAGATAACCGGTTTTTAAACTTGGAAGCTTTTATGATTGTCTCTATGTGTGGGTCTTAACTACAATCATTCCACTTGCCACTTCACACTTTAAATGTTTATACATCTCAAATCTGACATATATAATTAATTTCTTCTCTATTTTCTGCATTCATTCTTTTAAAATTTCTGTTTTTCAGCTATTGAACGTCTTAACTGATCTGCCATGACCCATATTTTCCCTGCATGCTTTCTGACTCTTTTTATTTATGCTTTATTCTCTGGGAGAATTCCTTGAGTTTAGTTCCTAGGGTTCCACTTTTTTAAACATGCCTACCCCTTCACCCACCATCCCTAACCCCTGGCAACCACTAATCTATTTTCTGACCCTATAATTTTGTCATTTTGAGAATCTTATATAAGAGGAATTATATAGCATGTGAACTTTTGATATTCACTTTTATTATTAAGTATAATTCTGGACATTGATCCAAGACATTGCATGTATCATTCATTCCTTTTTATCGCTAAATTGTATTTAATGGTATGGGTGTATCACAATTTATTTAACTATTATTAGTTAAGGATATTTGGGTTATTTTCAGGTTTTGACTCTTACAAAGTAAAGTTACTGTGAACAATTATGTAGCAGTTTTTGTGTTGGTGTAAGTTGTTGTTTCTCTAGGGTAAGTGCCCAGGAGTACAACTGATGGGTTATAGAGTAAGTGTGTGTTTTGTTTTGTTTTTTTAAGAAAGTACTGAACTGTTTCCCAGAATGTTTGTACTGTTTTACATTCCCACCAGCAACATATAAAAGACCCAGTTTCTTGACATCTCCAACAGCATTTAGTATTGTCAACATTTTAAAATATTAATTATTCTAATAGGTATAATAATATATTACCATGATCTTAATGTTCATCTCCCTAATAGTTATTGATATTGAACATCTTTTCATGTACTTATTTGACACCTGTATTCCATCTTCCATGGAATGATTGTATGTCTTTTGCCCATTTTCAAATGGATTCGTTGTCTTTTTATCTTGAGTTTTGAAAGGACTTCATATAGCCTAGATGTGAGATCTTTGTTAGATATGGGGTTTTCAATGTTTTCTCCCAGTTTTAGCTTGTTTTTAATCCTTTTAACAAGTCCCGTTGCAGAGCAAAAGATTTTAATTTTGATGAAGCCTAATTTATAATTTGAAAAAATTATTCATGACTGTGATGTCATATTTAAAATTTATTCACCAAGGCCATGGCTTGAAAATTTTATTTAACATTATATAATTTCAAATTTATGATCTATTTTGAGATGATTTTTGTATAAAGTATACAGTTTAGATCATTTAGTCTGCACTTTCTAACCTCTAGCAATCTGTTGATTTTCCATTTGCTCATAATTTCTCTCATACTTTTCTCAGTTATGTATTAATTTTATTTTTATGGATTTCTGTATTTATTTTAGTGAAGTCTCAGGAGAGATAAAAAGTAAAGGTGTATCACTGAGACCTAGTATTACTTTGTGGGGAAGTTGCATACAGTAGCAGGTTGATTAAGGCTGAAATACTAAACAGGAACAGCTGAACACATGACTGAAAAAATGGCTAGGCATCATCTCATGAGGGCCTTGTAGATACACTCTACTGAAAATTTTAGACTTTATCTTAGAGGCATCCAGTGTTTTTCAAACAGATTTATTTATTTATTTATTATTTATTTGTTTATTTATTTTTAGAGAGAGGAGAAGGGAGAATGGGAACATCTTTAACAGTGTCAACAATAAAATAAAGTACATAAAAAACAATTAAACAGCTATCAAGGCAAGAAATGCTCAAACCCCCAAATAGGTTAAATGTAAAGAAAGCTACCAGGCAAATCATGATAAAACTTCTGAAACCAAAACCAAAAAGAAAGCCTTAAAAGCAGCTAGAAAATAAAGGTGTATTAACTTCAAAGGAGCTAATGAAGTGAAGATAAGAGTGTCAACTATCTTCGCAAAATAAACAGTGGAATCCAGGAAATAATGACATCATAATCTTTAAAATGCTAAAATAAAATATTAAGTGTGAGCTTATAGTTAAAGTGCAGTCTGTTTCTACTTTCGTGTAATTTTCTATGCAGTAAGATATTGCCACTGTTCATTAAGACAATATTTTCCTGGGATTGTGTCCAGTTCTACAAAACTTTAGGAGAAGAAAAATTGCAGAGTGGAAAAGACAATGAATTGAATTCAGGTGATTTGGAGGTCATTGTGAAAATGCACAATTTAAATAGTACCTTTTGTAAGATGATGGTCTAGGAGAGTAACTAAGAGATTTAAATGCCCACCGTGCGGTATGTTCTAAATGGTTCAAAGTCATGCCTAATCTAGAAGCAAAAGAGTTAACTTATTTTTCACCTCCCTTCAGCTCTAATATTTAATAATTTCTAAATCTGTTTTTATTACACTTATAATAAAGTTGGCTCTTAGATTAATTGTGTTGATGTTTGGCAAACATATTAAGGTCAATAATATAGTATAATGAATTAAAAATATGAATAGCAGACTGTGTACAATATAGTGTTTCTAAAGAGATAGGTTAGTGTATCTTTTTAAGAGCTGTTAGGTAGTAAATCTGAAAACAGGGCCGTACGATTTCATGTCCAGGCACATATTATGAAAACCAAATGGAGAGGTGATATATAACATAGTGATTAAAGGCCTGGACTCTGAAGCTTGATTTCCTAGGTGAAAATTTTCAGCTCTTCAATTAGTAGCTGGGTGACTTTCCTAAGTGTTTTACCTTATCTGAATTCCAAGTTCTGAATCCAGAAAACCTTTTAAAGATTGTGCCATGAAGTTCTAGGAATTCTTCAAATTAGCTATTATAATGAAAAGTTGGCAAAGCAAGGTTAGTACACTCATAGTAATTGTGTAATATCTTTTCCTGGATTCTGGTGTTTGACGTAGACAAAGGGAGACTTGAGGAAGTCTACACTTTACATAATAGTGAGAGGCAAGAAGAGAAAAAAGTATTAAATTCCTTCTGAATGATAGGAATTGTGGGGGCAATCCACCATATATAGTTTTCTGTCACTAATGTAAGCATTCTTTTTGTCACTTTATAGCTGAGGAAATTGGCTTAGAGATGTTAAGTATCCTAGATTATTGTCAATTTAGGAGTATAATTTCATTTATCAATGAGTAAGTGGGGTAAATTTCATGGGAGGAGAACTAGATTTCCTTATATGAACCCTAGAAAAAGAATAACAGGTGGTTAACTACTTCATATAATATTGATTCCTACCTGTAGATATGATCACATACCTGTTAACAATGCTGTGTCCCCCCATTCTTTGGCTGATAGTTTTGTTTGTTATTAGTCCCTTGTGTTCTTACAATCATTTTATTTATAGGAAAGTCAATTAATTTTATATGAAGTTGAAAAGTAAATGAATTATACCTTTTCAGTCTAAGAAATTCCTCTCTTATTTCCACTTTTCATGCTTTCTATCCTCCAATAAAAATTGTTTTTGGAAAAAGTCTTAAATCAATAATTTATACCTGGATAGAAATTTAAGTTGTTTTCCTTTCTCAAGAGATTACTTCAAATCTTATCTTCTCTTTAATGGTCATTTTATTCTATCAAAGGGAAACTAGGCATTTTTGAAAAAGCGAGGGAAACTTTAGAAAATAGAAAATTCATCTTTTCAGGAATTTCTGAAACATCATATATTAGGCTGGGAGTAATTTACCAATGTGTCATACAAACCTTAAAATAAAATATAAAACTAAAAACTAAACTGGTTATTGAAATCTACTTTTTGAAAAAGATTTAAATTATTTTTAAAGATGACAAATGTCACTTTGTAAGTCTTTCTTATATTGGTCACCAGACTATGCCCTAAAATAAATTGTAAGTTCCAAGTTTTTATGTAAAGTCAGTCATAAAATTTGATTATATACAGCAGTTGAATTTAGGTATCATTATTATGTTTGGGTTACAATAGTACAATTGACTCTTAGCTATACATTTTCAGAATTTGCTTATGTTTGCACATATGGGTGTCTGGCGACTCTCAATTAGAGTCAGGCCTATATTGATCAATAATAATGAAAGGATGATGGTATTTCTTGGGCAGTTTCAGTGAACAGGAAATATCAGGTCTGTTAGTTAGGGTAAGACTAGGTTGCAAGACCCACGATTCAGCAGATTAAAGAAAATAGAAGCTGACCTCCCCTTTACGTAACAGTCCGAACTGAATGGTTCGACTCTACTCCATGAGGTTACTCAGAGACCCAGGTTTTTTTCTTTGGTTACCCTCTGGTTCCCTAGGGCTGCTCTCCTCTGCGTGGTTCTCCAGTTGCTTAGAAGAAGAAAGACAACACGGTGGGGGCACATATCACACTATATTCCATGGAGAAAAACAGTCATATGACTTCATTAGGAAAAGGAAGCTAGAAAATTCCATTTAGGTTTGAGTCTAAAAATAAAGGGGAAAATAAATTTTGGGAGACAACTAACCATCTTCACCTTATGGTCTGCGTTGTTTCTGTTGATTATGTTGAGGTTACCTGATGATGTACAGCTTTTCCTCCTGAAAGTGGTGAGGCTTTATTTATACAGTTTCTGTATGGACCCTTAAGCCAGAGAAATAATGCTACCTTTATTTTTCTGCAGACCGTATGCATTATTATATCCTGCCAAGAATGGTGAGAAATTATAATCTTTCTTTGAATAAGATCCTTAGTCAAAGGATGAAAACTTATCGAAAGACCCAAAACTTACTGTCTCAGGAGGTAGGAAGCAATATTAAAGGTCTCTTGTGATTTACCTATGATTTGTGAATCTGCTTCTAGTCTTTTTTATTTGGGGGGGGGGGAAGACAGCTCTACATCTAACTCTGCAAATAAAAATAAGTTCTTAGTAGATTAAAACACATTTTAAACTCCTTCCTTCTTGAAGCAGGGCTCTATATAAGTGTTGCTTAATAGTTCTTCCTTTTAAAACAGCCTAGTGTGCTGGTAACTTCTAAGGGGAGGTTTCCAGGGATATAAAATATAAAGTTTTCTTTACTGTTAATAACTCATTCTCAGCTGAGAATGAACATCAGAAATTCTATTGGCAAAAAGAAGAGAGAATGGTGCCCATTCATGTAGGGTAGTGATTAGTCTTTAATTTTCTATTATTACTAAATTTAGGTTCTGATGTAATAGGTAGTTTTGTGTTAACAAGACTCCAATAGACCCAAGATGCACTTTATCACCCATTATCATCTCCACTTTCAAGCAGATGCCTAAATTCCCATATGGGACTCTTGTTTTTCTCTGGCTAAGCATCAAACAATGAGCTTTTTCTTTATGGTGTTTTTTCCCCCAGGCTTTTCCTCATGTCACTCTTTATTGTCCATCTGAGTGATCTTCACCATTTCCTCGGCTTCAGTTCCCATCATTTGTTAATGCATTCCAAATCTTTATCTTTAGCCCAACCTAATTCTGATCTTCAGATGTGAATGTTCAACTGCTTCCACCTAAATGTTCCACGTGGCAAAACAAGAACTCATCAACTCTTCCTCCCTTCCCCTCAAATTTCCCTTGCTCACCATCTACTAAGATGCTGAAGTCAAAACTTGTGTTTTAAGTTAAAAAAACCTGACTTAAGGCTACAAGTGACATTTGTTTGTTGTTCATGAAAATAAGATCCTGTCTCTAGATGGCAATTGAAAAGCTTGAGGCCTTCATAACCTCGTTTATGTACTGTGATGCTGGAATGCCTATGTCATAGGAAGCAGCAACGCATAAACATAGTGAAGAACGTTTTATAAAGTATCTGATTTGTGGGGGAAACTATAAGAGTTGAGAAGCTCTTGAAATTTAGACCCTTTCTATATTTTGTTTGTTTTTCCTACTCAAGCCTACTGAAGTTTATGACTCGTAATCCAGATTTTAATCTGAAGGATGTCAAGGAGCCATGTAAACCTCATTTGTCTACATATGTTTTAAAGCTTTGGTACCTTTGGCAGTTGTGAAGCCCATTACTTTTTCCAGTTAGCACACAATTCCTTTCTTCTTTCCACAGCCTTGTCAAGAATAGACATTATGCTACACTAATCAGGTGTCCAGTCCGACATAAATATTCAAAGTCTTTGTATTTTTAAATCAAATTTAATCAAGCACTTGTATTTAATTATTTACTGTCTCCTAAAGCCATTTTTATTCATGTTTTTATTTGAACTTTAGTACAACTTTTGATAATTTATGGTGATCTAGTCTTTAATCCCTAGAAATAATTTTAGCAAATATTTCTGTGGCTTAAATTTTGGAAACACTCTATCTTTTCATTTAAGATTTACCTTATAGGCTAACACATTTAAACTCTGAAAAACAAAGGCTTGCAGGAAAATTACACTTGTTTAGCTTGGTTAATCCAATGGTTACCAAGGAACTAAAATGTGCATAACATTTGTCATGCTATTTACTCTTTAGATTGGAAGACTCAGAACTCTAAAACTGATAATCCCTTCAGTTCACTTCATGAATGCCTTTTCTACTTTCTGAACTAAGTGAGAGAGGAAATCCTTCATATATATACTTTCTGCTTGGGTAGACTACATAAGAGTTGTTTTTCTCTTTCTTAACCCGCTCCCCTACTTGTTTGCTATTTATTGCTTCTGTTGATTTCCACACTTACTTGATAATCAGATTTAGGTGTGCTTGCTTTTTGCAAGTGAGGTTCTCTCTTTTCACTGACCCCACTCTTATTTCGCCAGATCTATTGTCTTATTTCTTCTGACTGTTTGCCTTCTTCCTTTCTTTTCTTTTTTTTTTTTTATTGTTGTTCAATACAGTTTTGTCCATTTTCCTCTCACCACTCCCCCTACCCCTCCCATTCCCACCCCCTTTTCTCAATCCCAGCCCCCCTTGGCCTTGTCCATGAGTCCCCCATATATGTTCCTTGACCACCCTTCCCCTGTTCTCCCCCACCCCTGCCACCGTCATCCTCTCCTCCTTCTCTTCTGTTCACTGTCAGTTTGTTCTTCACTTCAGTGTCTCCGGTTATATTTTATTTGCTTGTTTTTGTTCTGTTGATTATTCTCTCATAGGTGAAATCATGTGGTATTTGTCTTTCATTGCTTGGTTTATTTCACTTAGCATAATGCTTTTCAGATCCATCTGCTCTGTGGTGAATGGTATGAGCTCCTTCTTTCTTTCTGCTGCATAGTATTCCATTGTGTAAATGTACCAGTTTTTGTATTGCCAATTCTCTTTCAACTTTATACAATATTTTTATTTTTATGTTCCCACAATAACACATTATAGAAAATTTATTCATTAAAGATAGCTGTATACCTTAGAATGTTTTATTTAACAAATTATTTTGCATAGGTTTCCATTAGGCTGAAATCTTCTCTGCACCTTAGATGGGTGACAAATATTCTGGACCTTTCAGAAACATACCAGTTGCATAAAATGCAGCATATCTGTAACATGTTTATAAGCATGTGCTAATGTAATAGCACTAAGGGAAGAAGAGTGTTTTGGTAGAGAAATTTTTAATTAGTTGCTTTAGTAAAAATGGCTACAACTCTATCTTCTACTCAGCAAAGAAAATGATCTTCAGTCTTTGGGGTCAGCTCATATCAGACAATTAACTGGCAGGAAAGTCAGCATTCTTTGCTATGTGGATACAGTATCAGAGAAGTGTTAGAATAACTTAAACTTTCCTAATGAGCTTCAGGGATTTAATGAGAAAATTTTCTATTCTTGTGTGATTAACATCGCTTTTTGATAGAAGGAGAACTCTTTTTTTCTGAAGGAACTGTAGAACAAAGGAGTTTAAGATAAATGATTAAGAAGAAGTTAAGAACTGGTTAATCCCTTATAGGGCAAAGGGGATTAATTATTGATGACCTGTAACAGACACCAGAGTGAGTAGTCTCTCCAAATAATCATTATAGCTTATAATAAAGTAAAACAACAATAATAACAACAACATCTATTTTTAAACTACCAGCATTTTAACCATTTATTTTCTGAATTCAATCGATGAAGCAATCTATGCTGACTGGGTATGTAATTGTATGAAATTGTGAATTTATATCATGTATTTAGAGACACTATTATTATTTATAATTGGTCTTAAATATTTTTCTCCATAAAAATAGTCACTAGAAATGACTATGACAAAATGGACAAACTAGTTCTGTTTGTGTGTGTGCATATGTGTGTTGTAGTACCTAGCTCTGTGCTAGTCAGTAGGTTAAAAGAAATAAAATGGGTAAGAAAGAATAAGAAAAATAATACAAAAGAGTCACTGATAATAAGTAAAATATTATTAGAATATGTGGGCACACATAATCAGTGGTTTATTTGCACAAACATATCTTTTTGAGTTACTGTTTTTCCTCTTCATGTATCTACTCATGCAAGATGTCAAAGAGAAGTAGTGAGAAGTAAAGGTGATTATAAGTAGTTGTGGAAGTGACAAGTAGAAATTGTGAGAAGCAGTGAGGATGTCAAGGAAAAGTTTATGAGATTAAGTAAAATTCAGGTATATGGGCAGCCTGTTTAAGGTTAACCATGCACCTTGAGCAAAAAGCTTAGGAGACTGGGATGGCTTTTTAAATTTCAATTTGGGAAACCACAGTTATAGAGAAAAAGAAGTAAGAGCAAATACCAGAGGATAGAGAAAACCATTTCATCATTGGCACTGTCAGTTATCTCTGAATACGTGTTTAGGAGAGTTTAATTTCAACAGGAGACATCACATTTATTTATTTTAAGAGAAGGGAAAGGGTTAAGTCAAGGAACGTGTATAAAGGACCCATGGACAAAGACAACGAAGAGAGGGAGGATTGAAAGTGGGATGTGGGCGGTGGGTAGGGCAGGGGAGAGTAATGAGGGGAAAATGGGTACAACTGTAATTGAACAACAATAAAAAATTTAAATAAAAAAAGGCAGTTAAATTGGCAAAATTATGATCCATCTATGCTTTTTGAAACTTATTAGGAAAAGGAATCCTCTGTACACATCTTTCAACCAATCCCACCTTGGTCACATAAGAATGGACCTTGGGCCTGGAACACTTCTCTTACCAAGAGACAGAAAACCCACATGGCCTTTTGGCGGTGGGGTGGAGGTGTCTTTCCCTGTTTCAGACTAAAAGTGTTCCACTTAAGGGTGTGTACCAATGGCCCTAAGACATGCCCCCAGCTTTCTGTATTTCAGGCCCCACAGGAGAGAGGTAGGTGTCCTTATGTTAAAGCTAGAAGTGAGGTACATGCAGTCACACCTTTTGTGATGGCTGCAGATGGGTCTGCTGGCCATGGGGGATCATGCATTGCAAGGCATTGAATCTTGGGCACACTGCCTCTCCTGTCTTGCTTTAAGTGAACTCTAAACCACCTGAGTCTGGTGTGTATGTTATCTGTTCCCAGCGACCTTGACTATTGCACTAGTCTCTTCTCTGGGTATCACCTATCAACCATTTAATCTTGACCACACTCATGTTATAATCTATCCTGTGGTACAATCTCACCACCCATGGAACAGTGAAACCAGCCTCCTTCCCAAGCCTCATTGAGGATTGGCTGTGGTTTGGAGGTGGAAAGAGAAATACAAGCCATTAATCATCCAACAATATTGATTATTATTGAGAATGGCTACTTCAGATCTATCAGCTTATTGCTGTTTCCATATCATTCTTAGGCCACAAAACATTGCTCATCGCAGCAATCAGCTCACATTGGATGATTTGTGCCTTTGGTCCAAACTTCTTCGATGGGCCACAAAGCCATTTTTCTCTTAGATCTCATGGTCTTCCTCTCAGGAATTCTTCCAGGGATGATGGGTGAGTTTCCTCACTGCTCCGGACTCCCAGGCCTTTCTTATTTCATGTTGAGAGGAATCTCCTCTTCACATCTTCTCTTAAGCTCTACCCTGGCTCTATTTTTCACATTTGACATTTATTACCATTAAAACTGGAATCTGAATCATTACCTTTACTTGAACCAGAGGGCATAATCTTTAAAGCATTCTATGAGGGACTAAATTATATATCACCTGTCTATTATAGGAAAGAAAGGGGAGAGTACCAATAATTGTGTCCCTATTAAGATTATTTGAACATTCATATTCTGCCAATTTGTATTTGTGTGTATGCTGCTTAATAATTAGAATGGTACAAATGGATCTGTAAAAGTAGCAAATAAACATACTTTTCAAATTGGAGTCAAGAAGGTATGAAAATTCTCCTAATTTTAAGGGCTCCTTGATCACTGGCCTTTCTGTGGTTGAATTTACATCAACAATGAGAATTATAGATTAAGAAAATTAATCACAAAGTCCAGCTTATGAATAGCAATTAAAATATAAGTGAAATTCGCTACAGAAATTCTAGGGTTTGGTAGCTACACAGATAAGATTCATTAGGTAGATGCTTAACTTTCTTTTTTACTGTTATGAAAAGATTATTTTTTAATTGTCACTGTGTATAAAGTACAATGGAGGTAGGCTATACAAATATTCTGATTAAAAGATTAAAATTGTGATTCTTCCAAGAAATATGTTAGTATTCAAGAATATCTTATTGCAGTTTGTTTTTTCCTACTATAAATAAAGTCTCAACCAACATCTAATAACTAAAACTGCATCTTTTCTTGTTAGAACATGTCAGCCAGCACTTTTCGATATGTCCTCAGATATAATAGCTGGGGCAGAGTGACCAAGGTAGAGCAATTTCTTTAATCAGGAAAACATAATGATTTCATCACAAACTTTAGATAGGGTATGGATATCACCATTTTTTTTCTGGTCTATTAATAGCACCATATCTTTAGTAGAATTGAGGACAGGACCTTCTGTAGGACTCAATACAACTTTATAAAAGGCCATAACAATGCCTTTGGAATTAAATCCATTTGCTGTTCTACAGGGAAGCAAGTTTTCTAGTAAACTGGCCACAATTTAAAGACAGGAACTCTGCAAACACTAAGCAACAGGACGTGGTGAACAGAAATCTGAATTTTCTGCTTGGCTAAAGCCATAGACTTTGGCTTCTCTCTGCTCATGAGTCATTTTGTGGGCACTGGTTTCTTCACCTCGGAAAAAAGGGAGTTGTCCAATATGTGCTGAGGTTCTGTCAGTTCTAAACTTTTTAAATAATATACCTGGAGCCCAAGGGCCGCCCTGAATCTGGCTGGTGTGCAATAAATGTTTGATGATTATGAGAAATTGACTTCCAAATAGGGAGCAGTATATGTTATGTGGAAATACAGTGGTATCTCAACACTTGTGATTTGAGGAGCTGAATCAATGTGATTAAATCACAAACTCAATAAATTCCCTGTTTACTTAGGTCAAAGAGAAATAGTTGTCTAAAAACAACCCGAACAAAGTGAAAAGAAAATAACCATATACTAGCTGAAAATATCTAGTAAAAGTTATTATTTTTATCTTTGATAAAGTACCACATAAGTATATTAAGTATAATTAATGTTCTTAAAGAAAGATTTTTAGCTAGTTATTTATATTTTGTGAGTATATTATTTTAAAAATATTTATATAGCAGGAGATGTCTTAGGTAAGGAAACAGACTGCAGGTTTAAATTTTGCTCACAACAAATCTACCTAATAGAACCATATATCACTATGTATCACCATTAAAAGTTGAAACATAAAAGCACAGAAGATATGCTTTTGATTGACATTTCTCATACATATAGAGCGAATTGACAATTTTCATGTATATGACGTTACTAATAATAGTTAACATTTTATGAGTACATGTACTGTTTTAAACACCTATATTTACCCTTTAATCCTTGTAACAACCTTATCATCTATTTATTATTATCATTATCCCCACCTTGCGAGTGAGGTTATTGAGGACCAGAGAAGTTCATTAGTTTGCCTAAAGGCACACAGTCATTAAGTGGTAGAGCCAAGGTTTAAAACCCAGCATTCTGTTTTTATGCTTCTAATCACCTGTAATGCTGGCATCTTAACATGATGATTTCTGAAAGCACTTCTAAGTTATGTGAAATATATTGATATTTCCTAATTTATTTACAAGTTTACTAAAAAGAAAAGTGAACTTTTCATGTGTTAAAAATGCATAATTTTCAACATTTGCAATTTTTATTTTTTATCCCTTATAAAACCAAAAAGCTGTAATATCAACTTTTTCTTTTCTTTTAACCTGAGACTGCAATTCAATTACATGATTTTCTAGCATATATTACATGATTTGCTAGAATATATCAATGCTATCTTTTGCTTTCCATACGTAGGGAATCAATTTCTAATGAATTGCTATGAGCTGAGTACGATGTTCCCAATGAAGTTATAAGTAGCACATACATGTCTCTTCATTCTTTCAAGAGGTATTGTTTAGCTCTGTTAAGCATTAGTTCAGCCCAGAATGCGTTCTATTTAGAAATCATTGAATCATCTGTTTTACTCAAACAGCTGAGATTCAATCATATGTTAATATTACGTTACTTCTTATTCAGAGGTCTCAAATATCTCTCATGATCTTTCAAAACCTTAAATGGGACTGACAATTGTAATGATGTGTCTTGTGATACAAAGCGTAATAACTTGTAAATAAGTCAGAAATAATAATGATATAAAAGAAGGTTGAGAAAAAAAGTAAAAAAAAATGTGCAACAGTTTCTTTTTTTTCAGTCATTTAGAATACATTCATTCCAAAAGCATTTGCAATAGAATTTATTCTAAGACCCTTTAAGACAATTTCTATTGCAAAGTGAGAACATTTGAAACTCCTTTGAATAATGCAGCACTCATTTCTTGCCTGTGAAAGTAAATAAACTTCTGGGGTTCTTCTTATGGATAAACATAAGCCTAAAGCAAAAGAGAGTCAAGAAAGTACATCAGCAGATGCATCTTAGGAGACAAACACTGAGTGTCCTAGTGCTGGACAAATGGGCACCTGTCCTTGATTTAATGGCTGTGTTTCTGTACTCAGATGAACACTAACCCAGTATTAGATGAGAAATTACACAAATTCTAGGGAATTCTTATGAAAATCAATGCTTCAAAAAATTAAAATGCTTTGATTTGATCAATCTGAAACTTAAGTTGGATCATTTTAGTCCTAAACTTACTCAGAATTTTTATGAAATTATTTTATAAAAATTTGATAATTTTTGGTTAAAATTTTACTTTTCACAGTTGAAAATAGCTTTTCTGAGTGCTAGAAATCATGTTGCTCAATGTTTTTGTGAGTAGTAAAAGGCAATATGTAAGAATATATATCAGGATGCTGTGTAAAATAAATGATTGAAAAATTAACTTAGCTGGTTTAAGAATAAGAAGATTTATTACTGTCGAGGGCTGTAGACAGCAAAAGGTGGATTGATTCAGCAGCTCGACCTTGTCATCAAAGACCCAATTCCTTTCAGTGTATCTACTGTGCTGCTGGCAACACCGGCTTCAAACACAGGCTCATTCCTGTCATGATTGAGATGTGACCACTATAGGTGTATTTGTTCTTACTCTGTGTGTGTGTGTGTGTGTGTGTGTGTGTGTGTGTGTGTGTGAGAAAGAGGGGGCGGAGAGGGAGAGAGAGACTATGAGAATATTTAAATTACATTGGGTTTATTTAGGAAAGAGTAGAGCAGAAAGGAAGAAAGAATAAGAATGCTGGGTGATTATCAGTGTCCAACACAGAGAAGCAATGCAAAAAAGAACCATGTAACTTATTTTAATAATAATTTTTGTGGATGGCATGTTTCCTTAAAGTCTGACTCCAATGGGCTAGAATTAATTTGTAAATGTTCAAAGCCGTATTAGAAAAAAGAAAACGTTCCCTCTTTATTACTTCCATTTTTAAATTCAGTTATGACCACTTAACACAGAGGCCCTAGCTTTTTTATTATACAGCTGCAAAATGAAATTTTTAGATGTGAAGTAATTTTATAAATGTATGAGCTTTATATTATTCACTCTTTACGGCAGAGATAGCTACTTACTCTCACGAGTTTTAGCTGGGCCATGGCTGCTCCCAGTATAGACTGCTTGGCAGCCCCCTAGTAGCTGTGAGGCTATATGATCAAGGCCTTCCCTTGGAATGTGAGAGGAAGTGATATGTGCAACTTCCAGTTTATTCCTTTAAAGGGAAAGTGTAACACTTTACGGGTGGTAGAATCAAGAAAGAAAAAGCCTGGACACCTGTTGACTTTAAGCAGATGATCTGATATACCAGCCTGTATATTTATGTTTACCTTGTATAAGACATTTTAATTTCGACTGAACTTATACCCTAATACCGTAGATAGGCAATATTAAAAAACTATCTAGAAATTATGTGTGATCCTTTGAGACTGGAAACTGGATTGCAATCCCTCTGGATGCACTATAAAATACATTGCTTGTTTTTGAATATTTTTAAAAGAGAGTAGCATTGATATGAAGCTCCTAATATTTATTATTTTGAAACTGCAGTTTTTTATTCACATAGCAGATTTAACTGTTTTGAATGAATTTACTCATTTTAAGCAATTAACTTCCAATCACTTTACTTAAAATAATCAAACAATTTGTGTATATATACACGGCACACATCTTCACTAGTTAGTGTCTCCAGGCATTTTAACAAGCTACTGTGCTGGCAGAATTAATTAGACCTGAATACTGATATAATAAAAACAATAAAAGCTATAAGAATGCATTAAAATAGAATACCAAAATAATAAAATCTAAGGTTTCTAATGTTGTATTTGACTAGTCAAATATTCCTTAATAACTGGATGCATCCGAATACAGTGTTCATTATATTAAAGGGGTGTAATGAAATGAACATTGAGACAACAGTGAATTCAGTATGCACAATTATTTTAAATTTAAAAACTTCCCCATAATGAACACAGCTAAAAACACAGAAGATAAATGATAGAGAAATTAGAAACAATTATCAAAGGAATTCTCAGCAGAAGTTTTTTATTTAAATTAAAGCCTGTGATTAAAAATCTCCTACCTCATCGTCTTTCTCCACTCTTTCCATAATCCACCACTGCCGTAGCACCTTGTAACCTCACTTCTTTTTCTCAAAGACAGTCGTACTATGTTTGATACACCACAAGAATGAAAATAACACTTTAGGTCTTTCTGGTTTCTGTTTCTATATGCACTGATGCTAAACTTTTTAAAGGAACAAAGACAGAAATTTTTTGAATAGACACCATGAAAAGTAAAATTATTTTTTACTTACATAACTCTGTTAATCTTGTAAGTGTAAAAGAGTAGCTTTCCAATTTTTTAAAATAGAGGTTCGAACTGTAGCACAGTATATTTTGGGGGCTGGGACTGAATTACAACTACTTACATTCCTTAAGTATTAAAAAGATTATAGCGTATTGTTACAGGAGAAACTTGGTTTGTCTTGATGACACAATAGTTACAGATCAGCAAGTCTATTAGCATGCAATCAAAGTTTATCAGGGATACATTCTCATGGAAGAGAATGGGTCTTTCTGAGGCAAGAGCTTAGGTGGCAAAAAGCAAGGGTGGAAGAGTACGGGGTCCTTGTCCCGAGGACTTATATAGTGGGCAGGAGTGAGGGAGTTACATATTGATTGACAGGTAAAGGTGGTGCCAGCTTCCCCGGGGAATGTGCGTATCCACACGTAGGTATGTGCAGGGGTCTGTTAGCTTGAATTCTTATCTTGCTCCAGAACCCATTTGCATGTCTTGTTGTAAAACAGATACATGACAGGAGGCAGTTAACTAAAGTTGGGGCAGCTACCCAAAGTTACTTACAGGCTCTTTCTGTAAGTACTAGGGACCTCCGCTTAAAACAAATAGTGACCACAGTTACGCAATTAACCAAAGTTGTTTTATGGGCGTCCTCTTTGGGCACTGTGGGCCCCTATCCTCTCTTCCCTTCTAGGCCTTGGGATGAACGCATAGTTTCAAAGACTTTCTTTCCCTGATAATGGAAACAATACACACAGAGTTGCAAGGGCTCCCCTTCTCCAGTGCTAGCATGGTGTTTCTTATAATGTTGGCACATCTGGTGATATGGCCAGGCCAGGCTCAGGTCTGCTGAGTCAGTGGGTGAGACATGTCTCCCTCCTCCCCCCTGCCCTGGTTTGCTGTCTATCCTACCTAATAGTATCATCCGCCTCTGTGATTCCTTTATTCATTCAATCACAAACTGTTTTTGAGCCTCTCATCAGGTATTTTTCCAGGTGCCAGAGACACAACAGTAAACAAAATAAATTGCTTTTATTATGTTTATATTCTGGTGAATAAAATAAATACTACACCACAAAACAAGTATGGGACAATTCAACAAAATTCTGTTTTGATGAATCTTATTTTGCTTCATTGGGAAATACCAAATTCTTTTAAAAATCTTGTTCTTTTGGTACTAAAAACATGTTATTTTGTGTATGTACTTAAAATTCATATGGGTTTTTACACACTGATAATATTTATTTGCTAAACATATCTTTTCTCGGTTTTCAGAAATCACTGTTAATTCATTATTTATAAAATTGTAAATAAAAAACATTCATCTGTTTGTTTTCTCCTTTTAAAGAAATCATAGCTTTATAAGGTCCAAAATAATAGACTCATGAAAAGGTAGAGAATGAAAGTTGAAAGCATCGATTGTATTTTGTGGAGGGTGTTGCTAATTAATTTTGTTTGGGATATGAATTCTTATATTTACATAATGCAATGCACACTTTAGGGGGACATTCCTTAGAGAATTTTTCAATGTAATACCTGATACATGCAAAAGAATCTATGTAATATGTAGTCACATTATTAATCATCACAATATAAGAAACACCATGAATGTAGCATGCTATTTAATAACTAGACTATTGTTAATACTGTTTTATTTGACTAGTTTAAAAGAAAAATAATCTTGTTTTTGGATACTTTTTTCAGTTCATGCCCTCCTTCTTATGTTTCACCTGCTATCTGTACAATATTATAAGTGTTACCTTAGGAAATATTTAGTTATTTTCTCCTTTTTTAAATGCTAAAGATAAGTTTGTTTTTAAATGGTTCCAAAAGCATGAAAATATGGCAAAAACAGTATAAATAAGTTTTTATATGGTTCATATGAAAATTGAGTTATCACATGATACCTCATTATCTCTGAATGCTTCATTGTGTAATGTCTAAAATGACTTTCTCCTACCTAACCGCAGTATAATAATCAAAATCAGGATATTAACATTGAAACATTACTACCATCAAATTTGTAGTTCCAATTAATTCTTTCTCAATACCAATAATAAAAAAGTCTCAAACCAAGTTATATTTCATTTAGCTGTCACTTTAAAAATATTTAGATAGTCTTTAGTTTTTAGAGCAGTTTTAGATTCACAACAAAGTTGAGTGAAAATATAAGTTCTCATATGCTCTCACACGTTCCCCAGTTATCAACATCTTACACTGGAGTAGAACACGTTATAGTCGACGAACCTACATCAATACATCATTCTTGGGGGATTGTCTAAAACAGTGTTCTCCAGGGCTCTCAGACTGCCACTGAGGGGCTGGAGCGGTTCATGGACCCTGTGGGGTACACAGACAGGACTGAGGGCTGTCTCCCTATGACCCAACACATTGATGGGTAAGAATCCTAATAGGTCTCTTGGTGTATGGCATTGGGTCCCACAGCTCCCACAAAGGCATTTGTCTGTGGATGAATGATGAATTTTTGTTATTAAGGAGAGAGAACAAAAATGAGGGACATCTTATGCCTCCATGATGCTGATGTCACTTAGCCTTTCTCTATGGTACTTTAAATGGTCCTTCTGCTCACCCAATTTCTTGTCACATGTGCTAAATAATATATTTATCATATAACCATTTATCTTGGTGCTTTAAATACCATGACCTATTAGATATCAAACAGCTGTCTATGAGCCAAAGTTCTTGGTTGTAATTCTGGAATTGTTATTTATTTCTACCTTGCATTTTGTAAAGTATAATTTACATATAGTAAAATTCACTCATTTTTGTATGCTACTCAGCAAATTTTGGTAAATAGGTTCAGTTGTGTAACCCTCACCAAAATAAAGCAAGCCCATCATCTGAAAATTTCTCTCAAACCCCTTTAAATAAACTTCATTCCTAATCCTGGCTTCTGTTAACTACTGACAAATTTTCTGCCCCTATAGCTTCACCTTTTCCAGAATGTATTACCAAGTTATATAACCTTTTGATTCTTGCTTCTTTCATTACCATACAGCATTTGGGTTTTAGCCATATTGATGCAAGCATCACTAATTTTTTCCTTTTTTGCCAAGTAGTATTTCATTGTGTGAATATACTACAGTTTCTTTATCTACTTCCTGTTTGAGAGGCCTATGGTTGTTTTCAATGTAGGGGCAATTTTGAATAGACCTGTTATAAACATTCACATAGAGGTTTTATGTGAGCACTGGTTTTCACATCTCTAGTATGGAGATCCAGGCATGGGATTGCTGGATCATATGACAAGTGTATGTTTACATTTATAAGACATTGACAAGCAATTTTTCAGAATGGCTGTACAATTTTACATTTCCAACAGCAATGTATAACAGTTCCAGTTGTTCCACATCCTTGCCAGCATTTAGTATTGTTAGTGTTTTTTCTTTTCTTAATTTTAACAGGTTTCTAGATATGGTTTTAATGTACATTTGTCAGTTAATAGCAATTCTGAATATTTTCTCTTTGCTTGTTTGCCATCCAAGTTTGTTCAAATATTTTGCTCATTTTAAAATATTGAGTTGTTAATTTTTATTATTGAATTTTGATAATTCCTTATGCATTCTGGATATAATTTTTAAATAAGTGATTTGCAGCTATTTTCTCTCATTTAGAGGTTTATCTTTCAAACAAAAGTTATTCAAGTTTCAAAGAACAATAGTTTTTACTTATTTTGATGAGTTCAGGGTATCACTTTTTTTCTTATAAGGATAGTACTTTAAGAATCATACCTAAGAAATATTTGCCTTACTCTCAAAGTCACAAAGATTTTATCTTTTATTTTTATAGAAGTTTTATGGCTTAAAATTTTACACTTACAACTATAAACAGTAATTTTTGTATATTGTATGAGGTGGGGATTGAAGTATATTCTCTGTCATATGGCTTTCCAATTTTTCCTATATCAATTTGTTGAAAAGACTATCTTTTTTTCTTTGATTGCCTTTGTAATTCCATAAAAAATTCAGTTGTCTGTATATACATGGGTCTGTTTATAACCTTCTATTGATTGATTTAAGTGAATATCCTTTCTCCAATACCACACTGTCTTGATTATTGCAGTTTTATAGTAAATCTTGAAATTAAGTAGTATATATCCTCTGATTTTCATTTTTTAAAAACCTCTTTTCTTTAGATGATTAAATGTTGTTACCTTGCTTCTGTTCTTCCCAAATCCTATATTCTCTTTGGCCCTATAGAGCCCAGTTTCATAGCAGACTCCCCTATAATTAATACTGTCCTACAAAGACAGGCTTCCCATCTCTAGTGCATTTCTTAGAGCTTTATTGAAAAGTGTCTTTTGGGCCTTTCTGGGAACATAGTCAGCTGGTGGATTATCTGGTTTTGTATATTACAGTCACTCCAACATGTCCATCTCTCTGAGTCTTTTTATCATTTTATAATATTTTACCATATATCCAGCAATCCCATGCCTGGATCTCTGTCCTAGAGATGTGAAAACCAGTGTTCACATAAAACCTGTACATGGAGATTTGTAACAGTTGTATTCAAAATTACCCCTAAGCTTCATTTATTGATAGTCATTTTTTTTTGCAAGAGTCAAGGAACTGTTCTATTTTTAATTTTTTGAGGTATTTCCATACTGCTTTCCAACATAACTGCACCAATCTGCATTCCCATAAACAGTGCAAAAGAGTTGCACTTTCTCCACATCCTTGTTAGCACTTGTTGCTTGTTGATTTATTGATGATGGCCATTCTGACCAATGTGAGGTGATATCTCATTGACCTTTTAATTTGCATTTCTCTGATGATTAGTGACATTGAGCATCTTTTCATATGTCTATTAGCCGCCTGAATGCCCTCTTTGGAGAAGTGTCTATTCAGATCCTTTGCCCATTTTAATTGGATTGTTTGTTTTTTTGGTGTTGAGTTTTATAAGTTCTTTATAAATATTTGATATTAACTCCCATCAGATGTATCAGTGAATATGTTCTTCATTCAATGGATTGTCTTTTTATGTTGTTGATGGTTTCCTTTGCTGTTCAAACACTTTTGAGTTTGATGTAGTTCCCTTGGTTGTTTTTCTCTTTTGTTTCCCCTGCCTGAGGAGATATATCAGAAAAAAATATTGCTATGAGCAATGTCCGAGATTTTCTTCTCAGATTTTTATAGTTTTGGGTCTAACATTTAAGTCTTTAATCCATTTTGAATTTATTATTGTTTGTGGCATAATAAGGTGATCTAATTTCATTTTTCTCATGTACCTGTCCAATTTTCTTAACACCATTTACGAAATAAACTATGTTTAGCCAATTGCAAATGCTTGCTTCCTCTGTCAAATATTAATTGACCATAAAGCATGTTTTATGACCCGGTGATTGCACTTCTAGGAATTTATTCAAAGAAACTTGAAACATGAATTTGAAAGAATATAAGCACCCCTAAGTTCATTGCAGCATAATCTATAATCACCAAGATTTGGGAGCAGCCCAAGAGTCCATCAGAAGCTGAGTGGATAAAACAGCTATGGTACATTTACACAACGGAATGCTACTCGGTTGTAATAAAGAAAATTTTACCCTTTGCAACAGCATGGGTAGACCTGGAGACAATTATGCTGAGTGAAATAAGCCAGTCAGAGAAAGACAAATACCATTTGATTTCACACATATGTGGAATCTAATGAACAAACTGAGTTAACAAGCAAAATAGAGACAGACTCATAGATAAGAGAGTGGGCTGACAGCTCTGTTGGGGGGTGGGAGTAGAGGGTGGAGGGATAGGGAAAAAAGGAAAAAGGACTCATGGACACAGACAATAGTGTAGTGATTTTGGAGGCATGGCTGGAGGTGGAAGAAGATATAAGGGGGACAAACGGTAATGGAAAAAATACAATAAAAAATAAAATTAAAAAAGAAATGATTCCTGCTATGTATTAGGATCTGCTACAGCTGTGTTTGCCTGGACATTATATTTGAGTAACAAGAGAGTGCCACCATGTTAATAAACTGTCTTGCATTCTCCCTCTCACTTTATCCAGTACAGTTCAGATCCACTTCCAGCTATGTTATCTCAGTTTCTGCTGGCATTTATAAGCCAGGCCATGAAGATTTTTGGAAATCATCTTTTTGCATCTCATTTTTGGGTCACGCTTAAACATGTCCCCAGAAGCAAAGTAGGGAAGGTAGGTCATTTGTAGAGAGAGAAGAGCATAACCTTCTAGGCATCCCTCTCAGGGATGGGAGGCTATTTTCCTGTAGTCAAGAAGAAGGGACACTTCTTGGTTATGCAGTTCAGGACAAAGTACTCAAGGTTCTCAAGTGCACTCACTTAAATATTCCCATCTTAGTTCTTAGTGTCTCACTCCTATTATATTAGCCCTTCCCTCTCCACTGCCAGGATTCTGCTTTAGCATAGGATACTTGCATTAGCTCTGAATTCTTTGTAACTGCAATCAATTCTTAGGTTGGATTTTCAGTACAATCAGCTTTCTGGTATTTATAAAAGATAAGGAGCTTTTTAAATGCTGACTGACATGGAAGGCTTTTGACTTGCCCATTGTGTCCTAAGTTGATGAACAGCTGATCTGAGCCTGTCATTTTCTTCTTACTGCATTTCAATGACAGTTAACAACAGCCAGTTAATTGTCCAGTCTTATAAATACCAATGCTCTTATTCTGTATGTCATTCAAATTTAACATAGTTTTAAATTTTAGGAATATTAATTGTGTAACTCCCCATGGGTTACTACTACCCTGCTTACTACTGGGAGTAGAATCCTTGTAACCCTCTAATGAGTACAAGTGGAATTGGAACCCAGTTTCCAGAATTCCATTCATAGGGTCCAATTGTCTGGTATTAAATGCTTTATTGGATTTTCCCAGAATTAGACCAAGAAATAAGAAGTAAGAATCTGCATATAAATAGGTTATTTGGGAGTTGATGCCAGGAGGCACTGATAACAAAGTGAGACAGAGAAGGGAAGGAAGCTAGTAAAGGGGCACCATCAAGCATGTTGTCATTGTGTAAAACTAAGAATCCATCCTGCTAAGAACTCTGGGAAATGGTACATAATATACTTCAGAGCTATCCCACTAGAGTTGTGTGGAAGCTAGGTTATTTATATGCAAATGCTATCAACATTTTCTGAGTTTCAGGAGTATTACTTTCCTAGCCCTTGTATTACATAAAGATGGGCATTTGGAAGTCACCAGCAAGTACTAGGACAGCAAGTTTTCAAATATGGGAGAAGTACTAACAGTGTTTACCATAATTCTATTCTACAAATGGTTGTTTTTGGTATTTATAGGATACTAAGTTATTTATATTTCTCTCATAAATCACTACTTTAAATTCCTGATTGATTCCTTTGGAATTTTTGGTAGAAAATAAATATCCAAAAAATATAGTTATCGTGAAAATTTCTGTCCCATATTATAAAAAATACTTATTTTGCTTTTATTTCTACATCAGCTAGTCCTCAAGGAGACCATTGAATAGTATCGATGATAGTGGTCTGCTGATGTTGATTCTGACTTCAGACAAAAAAGCCTCATGTGTTTTATTAAGACCATTATTTATGTTTTACGTTATATACTTCCAAATATTAAGGCAACTTAAGACATCTTAAATATTAAGACTACCTGTTCATGTTTGTAAAACGTATTTTCAGCATCAGTGTCCGTAACTGGCGGTGCAGCTTTCTGCCTACAGTCTCTTCAGGTAACTCTTTCCTTTCCTTGATAAACTCATGCAATTCACCTGTCAAAGCCGCTGTACCTGGTTTTATTGAGGGGCTGTATATTTTACAAATTCTTCAATTACTCATATATTTTTTGCTCTTTTGATATTTTAGTTATTTGAATTTTTCCTTAAAAGCACCTATTTTCAAATACTGGCATACAATTTCATATGGATTTATTACATTATTATGATCATGATTTAAAAAATATTTCCACTCCATTCCACCTTCTCCCTCCTCTTTCTCAGATTTGACAGATATTTGTCTCTTTTATTGTTCCATGAAAAAAAAAGATCCTGGTTTTTATTTTCCAGTTCTATTGCTTTATTACATTCTAATGACTTTAGTATATATTTTAGCTTTTCATTAAATTTAGCCTCTTGGCTTATTTAATTTTTTAAGCCTTTTGCATTAAACACTAAGTTAATTCGTTTGTGATATTTGTTTTTATTAATTAAAGACCTGAAGACTGTTCTCTCAGTTTCACATGCATTTACTGTATGGCTCCTTTGAACATAGCCTCTGTGCTGCATTGCTATGCAGGAAAGAAATTCTGAGTTTCTGGCATACTTGGAACTGTCAACTATTCTGTACATTGGAAGGTTACTTTGGAATTCAGTCCTGCATTCAGACTTGAGAAGAGCCAGTTCACCAACTAAAAAAGCACAAGAAACATTTAAAGAGAAAAAAACCATGATTACCTGAATTATCAAGTCTTACTAGGTCGCTCATGGAGAAATATAAAACAATTTTATCTGATGATTATCATTTCTGCATAGATAATTATATATCTTCAGACATCAGCATTACAAAGGTCAGGAATATGGTTATTCTCATGGGGCATCAGTAACTTATAGGAAATACATTTATTTTGAGACACTAGTTAGTTTACTTGTTATTTTTGGATTATCTCAAACTGCAAAGTGTTTTTTTCTCTGTTGGTGTGGGAAGCATCATACATACTAATTTATAGATGCAGCAAGGTAAAGTGTCAGTGTTACTGCCACAGAAAACAGGAACAATGTCTTAATTATCTCCAAGTGCTTTAAAAGTTCTTAGAGGAGTGCCTTGCATATTGCAGGCTCTTAATGAGGCATAGTCTAACAAAAAGTTAAGGTGAAACTTTACCACATTTGAACCTCTACATTTGTGCAAGTCTTAGAACAGGAAAATAAGTTTCTGATAACAAAGTTTTAAAAATTTAATTTGCATTTCTCTGATGATTAGTGACTTTGAGCATCTTCTTATATGTCTATTGGCCATCTGCACATTCTCTTTGCAGAAACGTCTGTCCAGGTCTTTTGCCCATTTTAATTGGATTGTTTGTTTTTTGGTGTTGAGTTTTATAATTTCTTTATAAATTTTGGATATTGACCCCTTATCAGATGTGTTTTTAAATTTTATTTTTATTTTTAATTTTTTTTAGAGAGAGGGAAAATGGGTGAGAAAGAGATGAAGAGAAACATTAATTGGTTGCCTCTCATTTGCAACCCTACTGGGGACCAAATCCACAACCTAGGCATGTGCCCTGACAGGGAATAGAACTGATGATCTTTCTCTTTGTGAGAGGACATTCAATCAATCTAGCCACACTGGTCAGGGTCCTTATCAGATGTATTGGCGAGTACATTCTTCCATTCAGTGGATTGTCTTTTCATTTTGTTGATGGTTTTTTGCTGTGCAAAAACTTTTTAGTTTGATGTAGTTCCATTTGTTCAGTAGATGAGTGGATAAAAAAGCTGGTACATTTACACAATGGAATACTACTGGACCACAACGAAGGAGGGAGGGACACATAGATAGAGAGCAGGCTGACAGCAGGAAGGATGGGGAAGCTGGATGACGGGTGGTAGAGGGATTGAGCAAAAAAAAGAAAAAAAACTCATGGACACAGATAACAATGTGGTGATTGCCAGGGGGAATGGGGGTGAGGGAAAGTGGAGGAGGGTATAAGGGGATAAATAGTGATGGAAGGAAGCTTGATGGGAGGTGGTGACTACACAACACAGTGTACAGGTGATGTGTTATGGAATTGTGTACCTGAAACCTGTGTAATTTTGTTGACCAGTGTCACCCCAATAAATTCAATAAAAAGGGAAAAATAAAGTAAAGCTTAGATGGACATATAAATTAATGAATGTATTTAGGGTATATAAAATATCTTACCAAATATGCATTTATTCTAAAGAAGTACAAAGATATTTGTCTTACTTTAAGGGTAATTATGTGAAAAAAGTAGCATTCAAAGGTAGAAGAATCTCTTTTCCACATTTGCAATATATAATTAACAAACTTCTATACATTTATTCAGAAAAAAAGTAATAAACCACTTGTAAGTAATGGTAGTCCTTCATTCTGTATACTCACATGTCAATAATCTAAACAAAAATTTTCTCCTGTTCTTAGTTATATCAGTACAAGTGTGTTTTTGAGATAATGTGGAGACACATATCATTACTGTTGCTGCAGTTCCATTTTCTGTAGATGTAAAGGCATTAATGCAAAACGTGGAGGATAAATGAAAGGTTCTACTACTATTGAAAAGTGCAGTGCCTGGAAATTAAATCAATGTGCAGCTTTCAAAAACACAACATGGTGACAGCAGAGAAATGAAATCTGATTGCATTCCAAGAAAGAGACAAAAAGCAGTAGATGTCTATTCAAATAACAATCACAAATAAGAACATATCCTTTCCATTTTGATTACCTGATGTCCTACCCTTTGATTTCTCAGGATTAATAATCCCAGTAAGGAGGAGGCTTTCATAAAAATTTGTGGAGTGGCGTGGTGGGTAGAGGGGAGCAAAGGAGGAAAATTGAGACAATTGTAATAGCATAATCAATAAAACACAATGAAAAATAAAATATTAAACAAAAATGTGTGGATAAGAACAGATTTTAAGAATATATAGAGTAATTTTTCTCCATCATTTGAAATGGACTTGGTTTTACCTTGTAAATTGTTCAGCAACTGGAGTGTTATGTTTACATGTCACCTAGGTTAATTTAGTTCTAAGTAACTAATGTCAATGAAAACTCCCCTTTGAGGACAATCCAGGTATTTAATGATGCCACAGATCAACCATGAAACAAAACACATATCCAGGCATTGCACTGACCAGGTGGTTCAGTTGGTTGGAGTGTTATCCTATACACCAAAACATTGGGGCTTCGATTCTTGGTCGGGTCACATACCTGGGATGAGGGTTCGATCCCTGGTCTGGTGCACAAGGGAGGGCAACCAGTCGATGCCTCTCACTAGCATCAGTGTTTCTTTCTCTCCCCTCTTTTTTCTCTAAAAAGCAATGAAAAAAATATCCTGAGGTGAGGATTAAAAAAATTTTAAAAATATATATCCAGGCATTAAATAGAAAGAAGTAAATTCAGCCTTCACTATTTAGGAGTTTAGGAGATATCAGTAATTATCTTACCAACAAATCCCAATGATCAATTGAAAGGCTGTAACAGATGATGGAAGAATGAGAAAGAAAAGGTCAGAGTGGTACAGTGGGGTAGTCAGACAGCCATGAGCAGACTAGAAAAATAAGCCAGGTATGGAAGGTCACCAGGGCAGGAAGCCCTGGGTGCCTAGCAATGGACAGCTGTAAGGTGGGACCTTGATCCTAGGCTACCTTTCCTCCCCTGGCATATTGCTGGCCATATGGTTTAGACCAGCCCTTGACCTTTTCTCCCCTGGCATGTCGCTAGTCATGTGGTGGACCCCCTTAGAGGAGTAACAAGGGGGCCACGGAATAGCCTCATATGAGTGGGCAAGACCGCTCCCTTAAGCATTAAGCCTTAGCGATAACATCTAGATCTCAAGTGTGCTTCAGCTCCCTGCCCAGAAAAACAGCACGGCCAGGCCTGATGACACCATGGCTGATATCAGGACCGGCTTCTAATGGGGTCAACTAATGGCTCTGTGCGCTGGTGCTGACCAATCAGTAGAGGCCATGATTCTAAAAGGACACACCTGGAAAAGCTGCTGAATATTCTATTGAGATCCTCCTTTGAGACCTCCCCTGAAATCCTGCCTTTGGAATCAGGTAAAACCCCTTAAGACCAAGGACCCAATGCATGCTCTTTCTTTTTGAATACACTCTTCTTTCCCTAGTCACCCTCTCTAGAGCATGCCCCATGCCTTCCTGCAGGTGTGTTTTCTTTGCCTTTCTTTCTTCTAAGCTCCAAGGGCCCTTCTTTTGCCTCTGACTTGTTTCCTGAGTCCACACAGCGCAGCTGGCCCACTTCTTCTAGGGCTCACATCTTCTACCTCTGTGACTTTCTAAACAAACTTTCACTTATATTTGAGTCCTGGCTGTCAATTCTTTCTTAGTCAAACTCAAGGACTGAGGTCTAACATCTGGTGCTGTTCACCGTAAACATGAGAACGACATTACTGTAAGACAAAGGATTAAGATCAAAAACTAATAGCAAAGAACAATTTGTCCAGAGACTCCAAAGGAATTGTGTTATTAACAGTGTTGATTTAAGGGGTGTGTCAATAAACAGAGATCTAGAATCTTTCTAATAAAAAATTTGGTCAAAACTTAGGCATGATTAATATATTTTTAAGGTTAATAGGGTATTTACTAAGTTTATGTATATATTTTATGCACACGACGGTACAGGGTAGTTCCCAAATTACGTTTGGTTATATTCTAAAAATCTGATGCTAAATGGGTTGTTTGAAACTTACAACATATTAGTTCAAATAAACAGTGTTATAACTGAGATATTTGTCTTCCAGTCAAATTAAGAAAATAACTTAGTTCATAAAGTAGCTTAAATCTGATCAAATAGAAAATAGGTGAAAACAATTCAGTTGCAGAAGTATAAATAAAAACTGAAAACTAAGCTCAAATAAGTAGTCAGTCAGTTCATATTTGCTTTTCATTTATATGCTCAAGGAGAAGAAACTTGTGTATAGGATTAAGTGGTGAAATCTGTGAAGTTTCTGAAAGGAACTTCTGGGCATTTTTATAGACTTTTTAAAGAATTGATTATGATTACAGTTTCATTAATTCTTAACCCTTTGCCCCCCTCCACCTAGCAGCCCCCACTCCCTCAGTGATGCCCCCTCCTTTGTTCATGTCCATGGGTTATGCATATAAGTTCTTTGGGAACTCCATTTCCTATACTTGCTCTTAACATCTCCCTACCTATTCTGTAACTACCAATTTGTATTTCTTCATTCCTTCACTTTTCCCCTAATTTCCCCAGATCTCCCTCCCAGCTGGCCACCATCCCAATGTTCTCCATGTCAATGATTCTCTTTCTGTTCTGCTTGTTTGCTTAATTTGTTTTTTAAATTCAATTCTTGATAGTTATATATTTATTGCCATTTTAATATTCATAGTTTTGATCTTTTTCTTAAGTAAGTCCATCTAACATTTCGTATAATAATGGCTTGGTGATGATGAACTCCTTTAGCTGTACCTTGTTTGGGAAACACTTTATCTGCCCTTTGATTCTAAATGATAGCTTTGTAGATAGAGTGATCTAGGTTTTAGGTCCTTGCTTTTCATGACTTTGAGTACTTCTTGCCAAACCCCTCTAGCTTACAAAATTTCTTTTGAGAAACCAGCTGACAGTGTATGGGAACTCCTTTGTAGGTAACTCTCCACTTTTCTCTTGCTGCTTTTAAGAGTCTCTCTTTATCTTTAACCTTTGGTATTTTAATTATGATGTGTCTTGATGTGGTCCTTTTTGTGTTCCTCTTGTTTGGGACTCCCTGTGCTTCCTGGACTTGTATATCTATTTCCTTCACCAAATTAGGCAAGTTTTCTTTTATTATTTTTTAAAATAGGTTTCCAAGTTATTGCTCTTTCTCTTCTCCTTCTGGCACCCCTATGATGCAAAAGTTGAAATGCTTGATGTTGTCTCAGAGGATTCTTATACTATCCTTGATTTTTTTAATTCTTTTTTCTTCTTGCTGTACTAACTGGATGTACTTTTTTCCCTTATATTCCAAACTATTGATTTGATTTTTGGCTTCATCCACACCACTGTTGATTCTCTGTAAATTGTTCTTTATTTCAATTAGTGTCTCCTTCATTTGTGATTGGATCAGTTTTATGCTGTTTAAGTACCTACTGAGTTCCTTGAGCATCCTTATAACCCTTATTTTGAACTATGAATCTGATGGATTGTTTATCTCCATTTTGTTTAGCTATTTTTCTGGAGTTTTGTTCTGTTCATTCATTTGGGCTATATTTGCTTGTTTTATTTTTTGAGAATGTTTATTTATTATTTTAAAAAATATATAATCTTTATTATATTTTTTCCATTACCCTTTTGTCTCCTTATACCCCCCTCCTCCATGCAATCACCATACTGTAGTTAACAAGCCTTTTCTCCTTTTTGCTCAATCCCTCCACCCCAATACTCCCTCTGCCCCTTAGCTATCATCCTGCTAGGGTTTTACATGTAATAGGAGCAGAAGTTCTGGAACAGATTATTAACTTTTTGCCTAAGACTGAGTCTTGCATAACATGGTTTTAAGTGGTTTTAACTTTTCCCAAATACCACAAGAATATTTGTAAATAAGAAAGATAAGTAAAGCATAGAGAAAAGAGAGGATCACTTTTTAAAAAATTTTCTGGTGGGGGGTTAAATAAATTAATTTTTAAAATTTCTTCCTTTGTCTACCACATTTGATGTTACATAAGCAGATTGTAGCAGAAGTAATCTTCTAATTATGGATGTTTTCATGTATGATAATATTTCCATGAAATAGCATGAAGAAAGAGATGTGTAATTTATCAATTTATGTATTTAATTCTTTTTTTTTGTTTTTTGATTTTTAAAATTTAATCTTTATTGGGTTTTTTCCACCACCATTTAGTCTCCTTACGCCCCCCCTCTTCACACTCGCAAGCACCACACTGTTGTCCATATCCATGAGTCATTTTTCCATCTAGCTCCATCCCTCCATCCCCTAAACTACCTCCTGCCAACTGCCTTCCTGGTCTTCATCTGTAAGTCTGTCCCCATTTTCCTTATTAGTTCAGTTTGTTCATTAGATCCCACATATGAGTGAAATCATATGGTATTTGTCTTTCTCTGACTGGCTTATTTCACTTAGCATAATGTTCTCCAGGTCCATCCATACTGTCACAAAGTGTAGAATTTTCTTTTTCTATTACGGCCAAGTGTTATTACATTGTGTAAATGTCCCATAGCTGTTTTATCCACTCATCTACTGATGGTCACTTGGGCTACTTACATATCTTGGTGATTGTAAATAATACTGCAATGAACAGATGGGTGCTTACGTTCTTTTGAATTAGTGTTTTGGGTTCCTTCAGATGTATTACCAGAAGTGGGATTGCTGGATCAAATGACAGATGCGTTTTTAATTTTCTGAGATTTCTCCATACTGCTTCCCACAGTGGCTGCACCAGTCTGCATTCCCACCAACAGTGCAAAAGGGTTCCCCTTTCTCCTCATCTTTGCCAGCACTTGTAGTTTGTTGATTCATTGATCATAGCCATTCTGACAAGTGTGAAATGTTATCTCATTGTGGTTTTAATTTGTATTTCTCTGATGATTAGTGACATTAAGCATCTTTTCATATATCTATTTGCCATTGGTATGTCCTCTTTGAAGAATGTTTATTCAGGTCCTTTGCCCATTTTTTGATAGGGTTGTTTGTTTTCTGGTGTTGAGTTTTGTAAGCTCTTTATAAATTTTGAATATTAACCTCTTATCAGATGAATCAGGCAAATATGTTCTCCCTTTCTATAAACTCTTTTTATTTTTTGATGTTTTTGTCTTGTATAAAACCTTTTTAGTTTGATGTCATCCCATTTATTTTTTTCTTTTGTTTCCCTTGCCTGTAGAGGCATATGTGATAAAATATTGCTCTGAGCAATGTCTGAGATTTTACTGCCTATGTTTTCTTCTATAATGTTTATGGTTTTGTGTCTAACATTTAAGTCTTTAATCCATTTTTAACTTATTCAGTGTGTTTTGTAAGAAGGTGGTCTAGTTTCTAGTTTCTAGTTTCTTCATTTTTCTGCATGTACTTTTCTGATTTTTCCAACATTATTTATTGCATAAATTCTCTTTAGCCCTTTGTATGTGCTTGCTTCCTCTGTTGAATATTAATTGATATAGAGCTGTGGGTTTATATTGGGGCTCTTTATTCTGTTCCATTGATCTCTGTGTCTGTTTCTATGCCAGTACCATTCTGTATTGATTACTATGGCATTTTAGTGCAGTCTGATATTAGGTAGCTTGAAACCTCCAAATTTGTTCTTTTTTCTCATGATCACTGTTGCTATACAGGACTTTTGTAGTTCCATATAAATTTTTTAAATATTCATCCTAGCTCTGTAAAATATCTCGTCGGAATGTTGGCAGGAATTGCATTGAATCTATAGGTTGTTTTGGGTTGTGTGGGCATTTTAATGATGTTAATCCTTCCTATCTGTGCTTCCAGTTATTTGTATTTTCTTCAATTTCTTTCTTCAGTGTCTTATAATTTTCTGAGTACAAGTCTTTTATGTCCTTGGTTAGGTTTATTCCTAGGTATTTTATTCTTGAAGGAATTGTGAATGGGATTGTTTTCTTAAATTCCCTTTCTGTTAGTTCACTATTGGCATATAAAAATGTAACTGATTTCTGGATATTAATTTTGTATCCTGCTACTTTGCCGAATTCGCTTTATCAGTTCTAGTGCTTTCTTGGTGAAATCTTTGGGGTTCTCTGTGCAGTATCATGCCATCTGCAAGTAAAGACAGGTTTAGTACTTCCTTTACAATTTGGATTACTTTATTTCTTCTTGTCTGATTGCTGTGGCTAGGACTTCCAGTACTATATTGAACAAGAGAGGTAAAATCAAACACCCCTGTTTTATTCCTGATCTTAAGGGGAACGCTGGTGGTTTTTGCCCACTGAATATGATGCTGACAGTGGGTTTGTCATATATGGCCTTTATTATATTTAGGTATGTTTCCTCCAATTCCACTTTGCTCAGAGTTTTTATCATAAATGGGTGCTGTACTTCACCCAATGCTTTTTCTGCATATATTGATATGATCATGTGTTTTTTATCTTTCATTTTTTATTAGGTGAATCACATTTATTGATTTGCAAATGTTGTACCAAACATGCATTCCCAGAATAAATCCTACTTGATCATGGTACATGATCTTTTCGGTGCATTGCTGGATTTAGTTTGCTAATATTTTGTTGAGGATTTTAACATTTATGTTCATCAGGTATATTGGCCTAGAATTTTTTTTTTGTAGTATCTTTTTCTGGTTTTGGAATTAGGATGATGTTGGCCTCAAAAATTAGTTGGGAGCCTTCCCTCCTCTTGAATTTTTAAAAATAGTTTGAGGAGAGGTGTTAGTTCTTCTTGGAATGTTTGGTAAAATTCACCTGTGAAGCCATCCAGTCCAGGGCTTTGTTAGTGGGGAGTTTCTTGATTACCGTTTCAATTTCACTAGGTGTAATCAGTCTATTCACATTCTCTGATTCTCCCTGATTTAGTTTTGGAAGACTGTGTTTTCTAGGAATTTATCCATTTCCCCCATGTTTCCAGTTTGTTGGTATATAGTTGTTCATAATATTTTCTTCGTTGTTATTTCTCCTCTTTAATTTCTGCTTTTAATTATTTGGTTTATTTCTCTTTTTTTCTTGATGAGTCTGGTTAAAGTTTTGTCAGTCTTATTTATCTTTTCAAATAACCAGCTCTTGGATTCATTGATATTTTGTATTGTTTTTTTTGGACTCTGTTTTATTTATTTTTGCTCTGATCTTTATTATTTTCTTCCTTAACTCACTCTGGCTTTGTTTGTTATTCTTTCCCAAGGTCATTTAAGTGTAAATTTAGATTATTTGTGCTCTTTTTTTTCTTTCTTTCTTTCTCCCTTTCTTTAGATTGGCCTATACTGCTATGAATTACCCTCTTAGGAATGCTTCCCTATTTCCCATAGATACTGGATTGCTGTGCTCTCATTTTCATTTGTTTCAAGGTATCTTTTGATTTCTTCCTTGATCTCACTGTGGATACATTCATTGTTTAATAACATGCTATTTAGCTTCCATTCTTTGTGCTTCTCAGTGTTCTACATGTGACTGGTTTCTAGTTTTATAGCATTGCGGTCAAAGAAGATGCTTGATATGATTTCAGACTTCTTAAATTTATCAAGACTTGTTTTGTGTCCTGGCCTATCCTAGAACGTGTTCCATGTGTACTTGAAAAGTATGTATATTCTGCTGCTTTGGGATGAAATGCTCTGAAGGTATCAATTAAACCCATTTGACCTAGTGTGTCACTTAAGGCTGCTGTCTCCTTGATTTTCTGTCTGGATGTTCTGTCCATTGCAGTCAATGGGGTGTTAAAATCCTTGACTATGACTATATTTCTGTTGATCTCTCCATTTATGTCCATCAAGATTTGATTTACGTACTGAGGTACTCCTATGTTGGGTGTGTAAATGTTTACCAGGGTTATATCCTCTTGTTGGATGATTCCCTTTATCATTATGTTGTGTCCTTCTTTGTCTCTTACTATATAGCCTTGGTTTTAAAGTCTATTTCATTGGATATAGGTATTGCTACCCCAACATTTTTCCTTTCCATTTGCATAAATTATCTTTTTCCATCCTTTTACTTTTAGTCTGTGTTTATCTTTCCATTTGAGGTGAGTCTCCTGGAGACAGCATATATATGGGTCTTGTTTTCTTATCCCTTCAGCTACCCTATGTCTTTTGGTTGGAGCATTTAAGCCATTTAGATTTTAGGTGATTCTTGGCAGATATGTATTTAGTGCCATTTTATTGTTAGCCTGTTTTCCCCTGTCTTTTTTTCTTTCTCTTTTTCTTGTTCTTCTTCTTAAAGCAAGCCCTGTAACATTTGTTGCAGTACTGGTTTGGTGTTAACAACTCCTTTAGCTTTCTCTTGTCTAGCAAGCTCATTTCTCTGATTTTAAATGATAGCCTTGCTGGTAAAGGTAGCCTAGTTGTAGGTCCTTGCTTTTCTTCATCTTAATATTTCATGCCACTCCCGTCTGGCCTGAAATATTTCTGTTGTGATGTCAGATGATAGTCTAATTGGTACTCCCTGGTATGTAACTACCTGCTTTTCTCTTGCAGCTTTTAGGATTCTCACTTTGTCTTTAAGCCTTGCTATTTTAGTTATGATGTGTCTTGGTTTAGGCCTCTTTGTGTCCAACTTGTTTTGGACTCTCTGAGCCTCCTGGACTCGTGGGGTTTGTTTTTTCTGTTTGTTTCACCAGATTAGGGAAGTTTTGGTCACTATTTCTTCAAATAGCTTCTCAATATCTTGATCACTCTCTTCCCCTATTGGTATTCCTATGATGTGGCTATTGTTACACTTCATCTTTTCCTAAATGCTTTTTTCGCTCCCCTCATTTTTTTTTTTTCTGCTCTGCTTGGGTATTATTTTTCTACTTTGTTTTCCAAATCACTGATTTGATCCTTTGCTTCATCTAAGCTAGTGTTTATTCCTTGCAGTGTATGATTTATCTCATATATTGCATTCTTCATTTCTGACTGGTCCTTTTTTTATGGTTTCAATGTCTTTTTCATGCTGTTGAATATCCTTACAATCATTGCTCTAAACTCTATTTCTGATAAATTACTTGCCTCCATTTCACATAGTTCTTCTTCTGGAGAATTCTCTTGTTCTTTCATTTGGGGTCTCTTTATTCGTCTTCCTATTTTGGCTGCTTCCTTGTATTTGTTTCTAGGTATTAGATAGATCAGCAAAGACTCAGGTGCAGAACTTGGTCCACTGCTGCTTGTAACTAGCCGTGGGCAACCTGTTTGGTGCTATCAGTGGTCCACAGCTTGGACCCCTCTTGTGGCTCCCTCTGGTGGGTCTAGGTGTGTGCCGAAAGAACCAGGCTGTTTGCCAAGACTGTCTTTCACCAGCATCAGGCCCAGCGGAGGGTCAGCTAAAGTCTCAGAGCTCCCAAAGATCTACCTTAGTTGTTAAACTTAGTTAGTAATATAGCCTCAAGCTGTACTCAGCAGCCTGGCTTAAGCTCCACAAGATTGGGCAGAGTAATTCCTGTGGGCAAGGCTATTGCTTCCCCTTAGCCTCATGCCCATTGGAGGGGGCTGCTATGCCTGAGAAAGGTGGCCTCTGCAGTGTGGGGAATGACAGCACAGGGATCCTAGAGGCTGTTCCTTCAGCTCTCTCCCCAGAGCCATCAGCCCCAGACTCTTATCATGTGTTTCTAGTCCACTCTGTGCTACCTCTACCAGAGCCCAGGATAAGTGGCTGCAAATGTAATTTTGTTCATTGGACCTTTAAGAAGTTCTCTGTGTCTCCAGCCGTCTCTCTGTGGCAGAAGGAAACTGGATGTTATCTGTTTTCCTTTTCTGGCTCTGGTGCTGCAGCCTGGGGAGCCCAGCTTGGGGTTTAGACCCCACACTTCTCAGGGGGAATGCCCCAGCCACTGAAATATCACTCCAGAATTTCAGGTACCACTTGTGGGAACCAAGACAGACCTCTCACACCTCCTCCACACTCCCTACCAGTCAAGTGGTGGTGAAGTGATTTCTTTTGTCTGTCCTTGGTTATAAGGCTTCTCTGCAGTTTGTGTTCTGTTGGTTATTCAGGATGATTACTCTACGATTTAGTTGTAATTCCAGATTGGTCCTGGGAGGAGGTTAGTGTAGCTTTCACCTACCCCTCCACCCTCTTTGGTCCTCAAAAATTATTTTTAAATTGAGTTATAATGACATTTAACATTATGTTAGTTCCATTATATACAGCATAATGATTCAATATTTGTATATGTTGCAAAATAATCACCATAATAGTCCAGCTATCACTAGTCAACATATCCACTTTTATGGTTGTTTAAAAATATTCAGTACAGTATTATTAATTATAGTCACTGTGCTATACATTACTACCCTATGACTTATTCATTTTATAACTGGACATTTGTACCTTTTGACCTTTCACCCATTTCACACGCTCCCTACCCCTCCACCACAAGCAGCCATCAATTTGTTTTTTGTATTGGTGTGCTCATTTTTTAATTTTTTAAACTTTTTTAGATTTCACATGTGAAATCATACAGTATTTTTTTTCTGGCTGATTTACTTTATTTAACATAATTCAGGATGATCTCGTCTCAAGATCCTCAACTAAATTATGTCTGCAAGATGCTTTTCCAAATAAGGTCACTTTTACAGGTTTTAGGTGAACATATCTTTTGGGAGGCTATCACTCTACCCACTACAATAGAGAAATAATATAATTTAATGAATGGATAATTCAGCTAATACTATCATACATTTAACACATGTTCTATAAATAACATTCTTAGTTCATTTAAGGTTTGATATTTAAAATAAAGCTTAAAATGAAATTAATAAAGATACATTTTTGTTTTTTAAAAATATGAGTATATTGGGAGAATTAGATATTAATTTATATATAAAATATAAACCCTGGAATCCCACCACTAATGGAAGAATGATTGGGGATAATAATAACTAGTGATAATTAACAACAGCTAATATTTACTGTTTACAGTTTACTATAAGCTTAGCACACATTTCTTAAAATGTACTACCTCATACAGTCCTCATAAAAGCCACAGGGTCCACAAGAA
Organism: Mormoops blainvillei; assembly: GCA_004026545.1. Classification (NCBI taxonomy): domain Eukaryota; kingdom Metazoa; phylum Chordata; class Mammalia; order Chiroptera; family Mormoopidae; genus Mormoops; species Mormoops blainvillei. The sequence goes on along the minus strand of PVJD01007045.1, from coordinate 43,669 downwards.
TGAGTCCAACATTGCCACACAAGGCTCGCATATTTGGAAAATTGTAATGACATCGATGGGCAAGTAGACCAAATTTGGGATAATTCATAAAGATTTTAAGTTGAAATTTTGTCGAAAGCGTAGCAAAAGCATAGTAAAGACTTGTTCGTAACTGTGGCAGGCCTACTGATTACATGGACTTTTAATCTCTGGCAGAAAATAACAAGGTAGTTTTGTTCTGAAGGATGTTTGAGTCAGACCTAGTTACTTACACATGAAGACAATAAACTAGGATGAAGCTTTGTTCCCTCATCATTTAACAAGAGTGCTTTTAAAAGGCATGCGACTCTGGGTGTTGACATTAAGCAGAGCACTTGACAAAATGGTGGAGTACATATCATTCCTTGTCCAGTACCTTGTGAATATGATGTAACTTCCTTATTTGAGGGAAATATACTCTGAAAGGATAGTTCTTTCGGTGCCAAATAAAAAGGATGTAATGTGTTTTAATATATGGAAAGAACTGTTTTCCTTAAGAAGAAATATCTTCTCTTTGAATGACGTGAGAAATTGCGATCCTAGGGCCATAATTAGTATTACAAGTGGTGATGGTGGGAGACAAGCACCGTAGAGCAGGGCCCTCAAAAGAGCAGTGGGATTAGGACCTGGCTTGGCATAGCTGGAGCCTGCAGAGGTGGTAGGAGTTTGTGAGTGATAGCAGAGTGATAATTAATAGCAGTAGTATTGAGAGCAAAACTGGATAATGATGTTAATTAGACAAACTGTGATTTTACGCTGCCCTTTTATATAAGTAGAAAATTGTCACTTGCAGATTTTTCAACTGATCTTGGCAGAAAACTAGGTATCTGTTGGAGCCCCAAATCTTCTGTTGTTATGTACCTTTGAAAATGGACCAGTGGAAACAAAGGCTTCAGAGCTTTATTTTTTAATTAAAGAAATGCTTCTTTCTGAAGACTGGAAATTGAATTCCCAAAACATTTATGACAGCATACTATTAAAATAAATTTAAAACCATCATGTAGAGTAGCCAAAATTGGGAGAAAATGTAATCTTTATCATTTGCCTGGCCTACAATTTATATGCAAGTTTGCAGAACACCTCTTTCATCCTAACATGAAAACTTCTTAGTAAATGAAAATGTTGTGCCTTTGGGATATAATAATCTCTTTTTCCTCTTACCCACAATATATTAAAATTTCAAATTAGAAAAAAACAAATCAATGTGATTCTATTTGGCAATTTTTGGTCTGAGTCAAAAATGGAATGTAACAGGAAGATCACAGCAGATATCCATTTGGAAATCTAAAGGAAAATTTTACTTGTTCTTACACATTTATTACATTATACAAATAATCATTAAGACTTATAACAGGGAGCTACTATAAAGGATAATTATTAAATAGTTATTTCAGGACAGAATAATAGATTGCTGATGGCAGCACACACTTGTGTTTAATTTTAGTGCTTAAGTGCTCTGTAGGAAATATTAAAAGACCTACAAGTCCTTAGTAATTTGTTAGTAAAAACGATAAAAAATAAAACTCATAGTTATGTAATCTACTAATTGGCTTTCTTCCATTTATTTCCAGGTTACCTTTAAATCACATTTAATGCTACTAGTTCCCAATCCATATATAAATGTGGAAGAGGGGTATATGGGAAAAGGTATTTCTTGAATTCAAGTTTGAAATCCTGGAATTATTACCTGGGGATATAAAAGGAAAGCCTGATATTTAGAAAAGTCTATATCTTCGCTATAAATCTTAGACATTTTATATAAATTTGTGCAAGAAAACAGGATTTGTGTGAAGTATCTGTTGTCTTGGAATAAATGTTTCTTCCTGAAATTGCCAATTTCTTCCTCTCCTTTTCTTTTTCTTTAGCAATGTACCACCATATCTTGGCGTGACTCACCCAGAGTATTCATGGGACACTACTTGTTTATGATATCTACATATCTGTGAACATAAATGATGTGGCAGTGGCTTCCAGCTTGTAGAAATGGGCCACTTTATAGCACTTCAAAGTCTCTTTTATGAATCTTGAAGTAAGTGTGAAGAAAAGTAACTGATTTAGAAATTATTTTGATGTCTCGCTCCTATGAATGATGACTTTCTGGTTGTGATTTCATTATATCCGTGTCCTTACTGTAGATCTCTGTTTGTGCTCTGCTAGCTTGAATTTGTCTCTATGCCTTGTGGCTATGCCCTGCTCAGAAAACAAAACTGAAATCTCTGTGACTAAACATATAAAAGTTAATTTCACTTTCACCAGAAGTCTGTAGTGATATGGGATGGCTTTCATCTAAGGGTAGACTTAGAAATAAAAATCTAGGCTGCTTTTAATTTTGTGGCTTTACCATCTCAGTAAGTGAAGTCTAGTGTTACCAGCAGTGAAATGAGAGGAGTTTTATGTATTGGCTTTTAAATACCTCAGTCTGATATGGACACACGTTATTTATATGCACAATCTATTGGCCAGAACTAGTCTAACGGCACTGGCAGACTGCAGGAGGGCTCTGAAATGGAGTGAGCACAGGGTTAGGCAGTGTGTAATAAATGCCTCTGTCATATAACTAAGTGAGCCTAAATGAAACAACACAATTGATACAGATTATAATCAGCATATACTGTATAACATGGAAATAAAGTATAGTCCTTTGCAAATTGTGTTGAAAGATTCTGGCTCCTGCCCTTTGTCAGATGGAGAATTCTTAGAATACGGTCCTTTAATCTAGTTATTATTTGAGAAAAGAAAGCTAATTTGTGAATTTGAGAAAGGAATTTGTTCTTTTTTAAAAAAGATTTTACGTGTTTTTAAAAGAGAGGGGAGGGGAGGCAGAAAGAGAAAGAGAGGAACATCAATAAGTTGCCTTTCGCACACCCCAACTAGGGACCTGGCCTGCAACCCAGGCATGTGCCCTGACTGGGAATTGAACCAGCAACATTTCTGTGCTCCGTCCACTGAGCCACACCAGCCAGGGCAGGAATTTGTTCTTATATAGGAAGTAATATGAGAAGAATTCTAGTAATGGAACTGGAAAAAATGGTTAAGGAACACAAAGCTAACTAAGTGTGATCAGTCTTATAAATTTTACTGTGTATTTACTTATAACTTTAGATACATTACTAGAAACATGCCAAGACATACTCAATGCATTTGTTTATTTATGTCCCGCTGATTTTTCCACAAATGAACTGAGGTGGTTTCATTATAATTGCTATCTTAAATATTTTATTTGTTGGCTATGCATCATTGACTTACCTAAAAGCACAGAAAGCTTAAAGTTGTTATATAAATTTGTTGAAATATGCAATAAATAGGTGAATGTTTAAAATAACTTTTACAAAACTAGGCTTTTGGGTTTTTTAAATTTTACTGATTATAATAAAAAAAATAATGACGATGATAATGATCATAGCTTACACTTACTAAGGGCTTGTCCCATACTAGACACTGTTCCAAGCATTTTATATGTGTTATACCTTAATTTCACAGTAGTCCTTCCAGGTAGTTAGTTAGTATTTTAAAGATAAGGACATTGAGGCAGAGCTATGTGAAGTGGTTTTCCCCAGTAATTTTATGCATATTTTATGTCTGGAAGGGAATTAAATTTACCTGTCCACCTTTTCCCCAACCTTCACCTTATTGATAAGGTCCAGATTTGTTTATATTCCCAAGACAGAAATCCTGAGCTCACAGGTCTCCCGACCCTAAGACTGGGTTAAAAGGGAATTATGCTTTAGAGCTAGCTATTATTTAATCTGTCCAAAATCTTTAAATTGCCCATTCATTTCTTTGAACACAAAGCATGCTGTTTTCTGGGTGACAGTGTTGCTATGGGACAGATTTGGGGTGCCATACCAAGGGGTGGGCACTGGAAGGAAACCATCAGCCAAAAAGGGTGCTGGCCGCGGTGAAGCACTCCATTTTGAAATATTAGAGAGGTGAGAGGAATCTGTAACTCGCCTAGATCCTTGTGAAGGCATATCCTTATTAAAAATGAATTATGCCAAGTTTCGCTTTAATTAGCTCTCTAATGAAATGCTTTTGCACCATATAGAGTACCCAAAAATAATTATAAGCTAAATGTAAATAATGTATTAATATAAGTGCTATAGAAGAATTGGCATAGATGAACTTGCTGAATGCTCCATCACTCACCCGCATTCCTCAAGGCAATACTTTGGAAATGTATTACTTGGTATTATTAGCTGGCATTTTGGGTGGTGTACCAAACAGTCCTGTGTTATAGCCCCATTTGTTTCTGATATTATCTTACCATATTTTAAAAGGTTACATATTTTAAAAACTAGGAATATCAGAGAAAATATAACCCACACCCATGTCCTGTCAATGAGAATGAGCAAGGGTTAATATTTCCATTTCTTTCCTAAATGCATAAATTTGTACTGAGAGCTATGAAGTCCTCTTAAAAAAATTTTTTTTAAGTTATTTATTTTTAGACAGAGGGGAAGGGAGGGTGAAAGAGAGAAACATCAATGTGTGGGTGCCTATCATGCGCCCCACCACTGGGGACCTGGCCCGCAACCCAGGCATGTACCCTGACTGGGGAATCGAACTGGCGACTCTTTGGTTTGCAGGCCAATGCTCATCCCACTGAGCTACCCTAGCCAGGATGAAGTCCTCTTTCTAGTCTTTCACAATACGGCATTCTTCGTATGCCTTCCGCAGAATCAACCTCTATAATGAATTTGAAATATGTTCTTTCACTTTGTCATATTAAAGTTTAACCTCTCATGTTTATGGTAAAAGAACATGCTTTACAAAATATATAAACAGTAATATATTAAATGTCTTTCTATGACTTGTGTTTTCCCCACTTATTGCTATACTTTAAATTGATCTGTTTTAATAAACTTAGATCTAGTGTATTAATTTTAATTTACCTTTCCATGTATGTGTCTTTTTGAAAGAAACAGAATCACGGGGTTGGGGGATTGAGCTTTTAAGAACTTCATCAGGTAATACTGGACTGCCCTCCGAAGTGGCTGTAGGGATTTATGTTCCTCCCAGAGTACAGAGAGCCCCCCGATTTTATATGTCTCTGGCAATATTCGGTGGTAAGGGATTTTGAAAATTGTTTTTTTCCATCAAATTTTAATTGTTTTGAATTTTTAAAAATTAAATTGTCAATTTTCTTTCATGTTCCTGGAACTTTGTCAACTATTTAACAAGCAATGTTTTTTATTATGATAGATGAATTTCAGATATGCTTTTTTTTAAAAAACTATTCTTTAACATGTTATACTCTCAAGGAATAGGATAGATTTGATAACTATTTAATAAATAAAATTGCCATATATGTTTAGATATGTTCATTCAGATTAGTTCAGTGATCTGCATTCAGTCCAAGCTGCAGTCTAAGTAAATTTTATAATTGTATGTTTTAAACGTACACATATATAATCTATAATCTCTATATATATATCTATAAAATAAATCCATCAATCAATCTGTAATTTATAATAAATAACAAAGGAAGGTCCTGCCTCCAGAGTGTGTTTTGTCTCGCCTGTATATTCTAGCTCCCATTGCTGCCCTTCAAATCATTGCAGTTTGCCTTGAAGATAAATTCACAGCTGGAATTTTTCATTTAGCTAATTGGTACTTGTTTTTGCCACTGAGTTATTCTCATTCAACTGGGTAATGAAACTGGAAATTGCTTCCTCTCAGAATCTCATTTAAATGAAGACAAACCATATACGTGGCAGTACTTTGCTTAAAACTAACATGGAGCTAGGAAAGCCCTTGACCTTAGATTGAAAAGTCACGCCTGAGCTGGAAGTTTTGGTAACCAGAAACTTCACTTTGAGAGGAGTCTCTCTTGATATGAAAAACCTGTGCTCAGCAGCATTGTCAATAGAAGCAGTGATCTTCGTGACAAGCTACCAGGGACGGCCAGCAGCTCAGCTAGCCTGAGGTTGTCATTCTGACTGTAGTGAGCAGCTGACAGTGATCTAGACAGAAGTGTAACAAGGGCATCCATGAAATGAGGAAGCCATAGGAGGGCTTGATAAACTCTCTACATATCTTTAGCCAACTGGAAGTCTGCCTAAATGTTCATGAGAGACTGAACAGAATGCGGACTTTTCACATATCATAGATGGTCTGGAAAGCTGTGTTCATGCACAGGGAAGACACAAGAGGGCCTGATGGAAGGGAAAACCTGGAGCATACCTGAAAGCTGCTGAACCTTTAACGTACTCCCCAACTTGCACACAGACCCTTGGGCAAAGGGTGGAAGCCTTGCTTGGATTAAGATATTTAAGCATACTAATGTGCAGGGCACGTTGTATTATCTACCTGTGTGAATAGCTGGACACTGGGTTTTCCAAAACTGGAAAGGGCTCTGCCAGCACTTGAGTCAACAGCCTTTTGATAGCACAGCTCCTTTGCTCACAAGCAACATGCATTAGGCATATAGCAACGGCAGGCATCTCATCTACTGTACTAACCTCGTATAGCATTTAAACGTGGACACAGAACTGTATTTTAAACAGGAAGGTGGAAAGGGAACTTGCCTAAGAGAATAAAGTTTTACATACAAAAACATCCCTCCTCAAAAAAAAAAAAAGGTGTTTGAGCATAACTATGACCAATAACTGGCTGACCATAATCTATGCAGATATAGAACTTTCTACATTCTAATCATAGAATAAGTTACTAGAGACACTTTTAAGAAACCAGTCTTAAAAATTAAAACAAGAATTAAGAAATCTCTCCGAGTATAGGCAATGACAGTGACACATGATATGTGAGGCATATTCCACAGATTTAGTCCAGGCAAGTGACTAAACAAACTAGCAAAATTTCCTTCCCTTGGGAGGGAAATACCAGAATTTGGAGTGTTTACAACATAATATCTAAAATGTTCAATATCAATTAAAAGTTTTGAAAAAGTACAACCCATAACCAGGAAAACAGAAGCAATTAGACACTGTGAGTTGGTCCAGATGTTGAATTTAGAAGATAAAGATTTTAAAGGAGTTATAATAATAATTTAAAAATTTAAAGGAAAAGAAGGTAAAAGAAAGGACAGCATGATGACACTTGCTCAATAAATGGAGACCTTGATAAAAAAAGATTGAAAATAACAAGAAAAATAAAATTATGGATTTGAGGAGGACAATTACGAAAATGAAAATTTTACTTTAGGGACACCATAGCAAATTTGAGATGGCAGAGGAAAGAATCAATGAACTTGAGGCTAGATCAGGAGAAATGAAATCATCCAATCTATGAAATAGAAAAAATGTTAAAGAAAAATTAACAGAGTCTAAGGAAGTTATGGGACATTTTTAAGTGTATCAGTGTTTGTGCAATGAAAATGTGGAATAGGAGAGAAATAAAAAGAACAAAAAAATGTTAGGTGAAACAATTTCCAAAAATTTCTAAAATTTGTTGAAAAATATTAACAGAGTTCTAAGAAGCTCAACAATCCTGAAATAGGATAAACACAAATAATGCATGCTTCAAAATAGAACTTTAAAAAGGCAAAGAGAAAATCTTGAACATAGCAAGAGAAAAAGATTGAGTAACAAGATGTGGGCAATCCGAAAAAGAAAACCCTACAACTAACATGTTTAATGGTGAAAGACTAAATTTTTTCTTTCTATAATCTGGAACAAGGATGTCCACTCTTTCTACTTTTATTCAACATTTAAAGAGGTTTTAGTCTGTGCAATAAATAGAGATCAGCTAACTATATCCAAAGAACCCAACTTGGTGAGTCACTGTGTTTGTAAATTTTTTTTTTGTATCTTATTTGAACCCTTTTGTTTATGGTATTTACAACTGGTTTCTTGATATAATAGACTTGAGTAGTTATTGAGAATGTATGAGTTGCTAAACCTAATATATTTACTACCTGATCCTTTCTAGAAAAAGTTGTCTGATTCAGAAAACTTTAAACACACACAAACACACACATGGAGCTGGGCTGTCCAAAGGCACAATATTGGAAAGGAGAAATGAAACTGTCTTTATTGTCAGATGATATAATGCTGTGTACAGATAATCCCAAAATAACAAAAACTAATGAACGTTTAACAATGTTCTCAGGATGCAAGATCAGTATTAAAAAACCAAGTGTATATTGTTCATAATAATAAACAATGATTCTTGAGAACGTAAGTGTGCCAAGTTTTGGTGTCACCCCGCCCCCATCCTTTGACGGCAGCTCCCTTGACCCTTGCTGCCCTAGCTCTTACAATGGTTATGCAAATCCCTAACTCCTAAATTAAATCTTTTCAGAGGGAATTCTTATAGTGGCTCCTGTTCTTTTAACCAACCCCTGATACCTACAGGAAGATATTTGGGTTTAGAATACTGAGTACAATGGGGAAACATTAAAGGGTTTAATAGTAATCTGATTTATGATTTTTGTAATTTACTCTTTATATCCGATCAAGATTTATAGATTCTGAAGTGTTACTAGGATGCAGACGCTGTTTCTGACTGGATATTTGCCCAGTCTTTATCTTTGCCCTCAGATTCTGACTCATTAATTTTGCATCTGAGGTGTTCTATCTTGGTTTGAGACTCTGAATTCCAAACTCATTGCAACCAATCAACTAAAATTTGCTTTTAAATAATAAAATTTGCTTTTAGTTTCTTGTCTGAACATCACAGTTTACTTTTCTCCGCCTTAGCTTCTCAGTGAGTACTGCCCACCACTGTTCATGACCAAATGCTAATATACACTGTTATGAAATAGCAATACTGTTTTTCTTTTAAACTTAGTTCCTTTGGACCTCATGAAAAATTGTTTTCTGGAAACTACATTATTTCTCAAGAGCAATAATTTTTATGACAATATACTATTTCATCTCAGGTGTTACTAAATGTAAGAATCTACCTGACAATAATTAATATGAATGCAATAAAAATGATGGTTCTAAAATATGATTACTTTTCAAGACACTTTGATGAGTCAGAGTCATTGAATCATGATAGATCTTGAGATTATCTGTATTTTTTTAAAAAATCAATCCTTACCAGAATTAGTGAACAGAATGATAGTGTTTTGCCCAATAGACCAGTCAAATGATGCCTGGCTTTTATTTCATTTCAGGAACAAACTCTAAATCCTTACAAAAGAACAGTGTTTATATGATAGAGATCTGGAGTATCATTACCCTTCCCTTTATTTAAAGGTAGTACTCAATGCAGGAGTATAGAAGTCAGGTTAGACCTGGCCTGTTCGGTCTCTATATTCAGCATTATTTTGTCATAAGAATCATACTGACAATGTGCTCAATTGATTAGAAGATCATTAGCTAGCAAATTAGTATGGATACTTTAGCCTAGATGTATCAATACATGGGTAAAGAATGCACTGCTAAATTCGGGTGTATATTACAAAGGTAAAAACTGTTATGAACAACCAAAAATAAATAATTTTTAAAAACCCAGAATAAATAAGAAGAAAACAAATAAAAATCCTGATGCCCAAGACTTGTAAGGTGTAAGTGTATTAACAAGGTGCTATAGACTAAATATTTGTGACCCCTCGCTTCCATTTCATATGTTAAACCCTAACAACCAGTGTGTTGGTATTTAGAGGGGAGGCCTGTGGGAATTATGACTGGGACTAATGTCCTTATAAGAAAAGACTCCATACTTCGGAAGAAAGCAGCCCTATAACTTCCCAGTGAGATGTCATAAATTACCAAGTCTGAGAGCCACCTCAGGATATAATTTTAATTTTTAAACCACTTTTTCCTCCTGATGTACAAAGGCAGTTATTATATTCATAAAACCCAAGCCCTTATTACACTAAATGGACTCTTGTCTATCCATTCGTTTTTGGGAGGCACACAGTTAGCCAACTAACTGTGGAGGATCCAGAAGGATGCTGAGCTACAGATCAGAAGTCCAGAGAAGGGGTGCAACTTCTGTGAAGTCACACATGGACAACTCCCAGTGACATCACTGACCGAAGCTCACAGAGTGGCCTTGTAGTCCCCTGACCACAGTAGGAGGTGGCTTCTTACCACTTAATCTCACCTGTGCACTTGGGCTTGGGAGTGAGGATTGCCAGGCCCTAACCTGCACTGGCCAAAGGCAGCAGCACCCCGGCCCCACAGCCCCCATGGGCACAGCGCCGCGTGCTGGCAGTTAAGGCCTGGTCCTAGCCCGGGCTCTGCTAAGGTCTGGTTGCGTTATCTTAGCCAAGCTGCTTCCCTATCATGAATCTTGCTTTCCCTGTCTATAAAATGGGAGGGCAGTGTGATTGACCTAGGAGCTCTAAGAGTCCTTACAATGTTCCTTATAATGCTGACTTTCTCCAGATCTAAAAGGAGGCAAAGGGAGGAAAAAGATTTGCCTGAGGAGGTGAGTAGCTGAGTTGGGCAGAAGATCTAACCTCTTGTGAGTGAAGCTCTACTTTTGGCACTTTGCAAATGCCAGCTTAGTGACCCAGTTTCACAAAGAAGTTAACCACTAACAGGTTAGCTACTTGCCAGTGATCTTAACCAGACAGAGCCTTTCTCCTTTGGGCAAAGGTTAGGTTTAGAGGTGGACAAGTTCAAGTTCAGATCCCAGCTTCCCCATTGAACAGTTGTGTGACCTTGTGCACATCACAACTTCTTTGGGACTCAGTTTTCCTCACGTGTGAGGTGGGGATATTATCTGTCTTATAGGATTGTCATTTCTTTGCTTCTTTCATTCCTGCCTTTAACTAATAAAAAATAACAATGATAGTATTAGTCAGAGTTGAATTGCGGGTGCTAGGGCCATGCCAGTGGTTTAAACATTGAAATAATTCCCAAGCCCTAAGCCTTCTGACTACTGCCCAGCCCCCCTCCATGGGGACCCTTCTTCCCTCCCACCCTCCCTGTGTGATTCAGCAAAGAAAGAGCTGTTACCTGTCTCTCAGGGGGCCTGTGGGGCTCTACTTCCATCTGATTGGCCAGTGTCTGTGTAGTTCCAGTTGTTATTTTTTTAAAATTAATAGACTTTATATTTCTAAAAGCAGTTTTAGGTTTATAGAAAAATTGAGAAGAAAAATAGAGTTTATATATATATATATATATATATGCCTGCCCTTCTGCCCAACCCATTTCCACTGTTATTAGCATTTTGCATTAATGTGGTACATTTATTTCAACTGATGAACCAATATTGAAAGAGCAGTAATTATTGTTAATTGAAGCCCCCTTGTTTACATTAAGGATCACTTTCTGTGTTGTACAGAAAGTGTGCCAGACACACACCATTCTAGGTACTTGTCACCCTTCCTTCTTGAATCCTCATGTGTTTTAGATTTCAGCCAACAAGAGAATATGAAAATTTTGTGTGACAAGTCTGCTGCCCCAGCATGGCATATCTTAGTTGAATATTAGGTTCATCTGGGGAGCTTCCTAAGCTATACCACTGCCCAGGCCCCAACCCAGGCTGTAACGTAGAACGTTTTTCTTTTTGGTGGTGGTGGGGAGTGGAGCCCAAGCATTACCCTTAAAGCCTCCAGGTAATCCTAACCTGCTGCTAGAAATGAGGACCGCTGCTACTGGCCCTGCCCTCAAGTAAAGGTCTAGGGAGCAGCAGTAGCTCTGGGACTGGGTAGAACTTCAGACTATGAGGCCCCACCCCAGACCCAGAGAGCCCGAGCCTGCATTCTAAGAAGGCCCTGACGACCTGCGTGCATGTGGGTGTTGGAGACGCAAAGATCTAGAGCAGAGTCCTTGGTCTGCTGGAGGCTAGGGATCCCATACAAGTATTTTGAGCAATGTTACACGAACTCTTCCTACCGTCGCCCGCCCATATGATAGGGAGTTGGTACCTGCTCTAGTCCCATATGGTTGGACATTAAAAAATTTCCCAGGATCTTCATGGAAAAAAGCAAAAGGTATGTGTGGTAATACCACCTCTGTGTGTCACTACCTGCATAAGTGCATGGAAGAAAGGAGACTATTTTTTTCTTTTCTTTTTTTCTACTTCTGAATTTTTAAAAAATGCAAGAATAAAAATTTAAAAAATATTTAAGATACTGCATAAAGCCCCCTTGCCCCATCCACTCTGTGAGAACACAGCAGAAGCGAGCTCTCACCAAACACTGCGCCTGTGCTGATTCCAGACTTTCCAGGCTCCAGAACTGTGAGAAATAAATTTCTATTGTTTATAAGCTGCTCGGTCTTTCGTATTCTGTTACCGCAGTATGAATGGACTAAGATACAAGGTGTATAGGGCATTTGATTGTCATTCGGATAATTTGGTATAAATACTTGGATGCAGAAGATACAGTAAAATTTTATTTTATATAAATACCATTTATGATAGGGAGAATTCTAAAATGGCTTCTTAAGGTGCTGGCCCCTGGTACACACACACCTATTCCCAGTTATTCAAACCAACACTACTTTAGGTGCTTCTCCGAAGGGATTTTGCAGTGCAAATTAGGTCAGATGAACCAGATTTAATCAAATGAGCACTTTAAAAGCAGAGATTCACCTCCTGGGTCACAGAAGATGAAGTCAGAGATACCAAGCACGAGAAGGATTTGAACTGCTGCTTTTGAATGCGATATGAAGAAGGCTGCTTGGCAAGGAATGCGGGCAGGCTCTAGGACCTAAGAGTGGTTGCAGCTGACAGTAAACAGGGAAACAGGGCCTCAGGCCTGCCACAGCAGCGTGGATCCTGCCTACTCCGAGAATGAGCGTGGAGTTGGGCTTTTCCCCAGCTCCCCCACACAGCTCAGCTTATATCTTGGTTTCAGCCTTGTGATATTCTGAGCAGAACCTAGCCACGCTGATCCGGACTCTTGATCTACGGAAGTGTGAGTTAATAACAGGGTGCTGTTAATAATGGGGTGCCGTTAAAACCCTCTAAGTCTGTGGTAGTTTGTTATTGGATTGGCCAAAAAGTCTGTGTTTTTTTTTTCCATAAAATGAAAGACACAATTTTTTCATTTTCACCAATAATTTTATTGATTTGGATATTTTGAGTATGTCGGCTATCTCCCTCTATTGGCTTTTAGTGGGTAGAGGTCGGAGGTGCTGCTAAATATCTTTCAATACATAAGGCAGCCCCACAGCAAAGAATTACTTGTCCAAAATGTCAATAGTACCAAGAAATTTCACAAACCACTTTGACATGTTTGGTCAGTCACAGAACTTCTCCATATACTTTACAAATCTTTTTTTTGCATTTCACTTGCATTTTTGCCTTTCTTGAAATAAAAAACCTAATATGTTGAAAAGGTGTATTCTTCCAACTTTAATATTAAAATGACTGCACAAAATGTCACCAATTTTGTTAAGTTTTTAAATGCACATTGAGCCCTGAATGGTATGCTCAGTGGCTTGAATGCTGGCCTGTGAACCGGAAGGTTGCAGGTTTGATTCCCAGTCAGGGCACAGGCCTGGGTTGTGAGCCGGGTCCCCAGTTGGGGCTGTGCAAGAAGCAACCAATCGATGTTTCTCTCCCTCTCTTTCTTCCTTTGTTCCCCTCTCTCTAAAAGTAAATAAATAAAATCTTAAAAAAAAATAAATGCACATTGATATGACAGCTTCAAAATTATTTAGAATTAAGTTAAAAACAACTAAGCACTACTAGAGCCATCTTACAGAAAAAAAAAAGAACGTTTTGGCCAACTCCATACACAGCAATGAAAACTAACTCATCATTTAATTGGAAATAAAATATACCATTTCATTTTACCTTTTCAGGGCCAGGTGTGAAATAATTTCATGATATTCATGAACCTTTATGAAATTTTAAATGAACATATTCTATAGTTCACTAATTAAAGGCAAATGTGGAAATATAAACACATTTTATATCTCAACATTTTCTTCAGGGTAGTACATTGACATTTAGTTGCCCTGGGGAATCTATTTTAATTAAATAATCCTGAAACAAACAAACACACAAATAAATAAATATAGATATATGGCCAAAGCTTAAGGCATAGACTCAAAATATTTAATAATTTATTCACTAGAAAATGATTGTGGCTTTCAGAACAGAAAATGTTCTCCCTAATTTCTCTATAAATAATTGTAAGAATTTTATAATTTTCATAGATATGACAACATGCGTCTCATTAAGTACTGCAACTGACCTCCCTTGGACGCACAGTATTGATCATTCATCCACCCAGGGTCTATGTCGGTGACATCGACAGTCATTGCTCATGATGACTGATATGAGTCATAAAGCTATGACGAATGGCTAGAAAGTTTCACAGATGCATAAAGCCTGTAGCTATTGTCAAAAACATTTTTAATTTAAATTTGGAGGTGATTCATTGGAATTTCTGCATAACTACCAGTGGCTCCCAGATAAAAGAACACTAAAATGGAAAACTGCAGACCCATTTGTAATCTAGTGTAGTCTCAAGGCAAAGCGACAGTTTGAGTTTACTCTCAGCCAAGGCAACCTCCAGTGATCAGAGCTCATATCCAGGACTACAAAATTTTGATTTCCTAGGCTGGCATTTACAGCAAATTGCTTTGTGACCTTGAACAAGTTTTAAGTCTCTTTTCTTCTAAAATAGGAATAACAAAATTAGAATATCTGAAACTCTCCCCCGAGGTGTTATGGGAATTAATTTGTTTTTTAAACAGCATTGAGAGACTAAAGGAATGGGGCAGAAAACTAAATCATCACAAATAGTAAGATTAACAGCTCACCAAATATTTTTACTTGTAATGTTAAACAGCTGAAAAAGAAAATTCTTGGCAATGAATGGTGAAGGTATTTCTTACAGTGACTAGAATGAAGGAACTACAATACTAAAAAAGAGTAGCCTAACAGGGGTCTCATAGCACCTATAAAAATTTTTAAAAACTTTTGTTATAAAAAATTTTAAACATAAAATTTTCAAGTAGAGGAATAATATAATGACCTTCAAACCGACTTCAATAATTGTCAGCTTCTTTCAGATCTTACTGTGCTTATGTCATCATCCCAGACTAGTTTGAAGAAAATGGCTATGTCATATTACCATATAGTTCATTTTATTTAGACAAAATGGGGTTCAAACTAGAAAAAGTTATGGTATTTATTAATCACTAGTCACTTAAACCAATAAGAATAAATTAGAAAACCAAAAATTGGTAAAGAAAAGAACAGTACAGAAACAAGTGTTTCTTATGAAATGTAGGGAATAATTATGTAGGTAGTACCAAAGTTTTATCATGTTACAATATAGAATTATATAAGGGGCACTACTAAAGAAACAAACTCTTTGAAGGCAGAAAAGATGGACTGCTCTTAGTAAATTTTAACTGTTGAGATTTTAGCTACTTTAAATTTTAGCATCTACTTCATGGGTCATACATCTAACTTACTTGCTCACGAATGTCTCTTACCTAATTTTAGCAACTCTAACTTACAGCACTTTTAGAATCATCATAGTCTGAAGGTGAATGCATCTCTTGTATGAGACAGTAGGAGCTGCCCACTTCCTCCTACGTTGTATTGAAAACGTTTTCGTAGCACATTTTAGTGTGACCTGTCTATTCGTAATAAAACGTATTTAACAGTGGCTTTAACTTGAAAAACTAGTTACTGAAGTTTTATGTGGTTAAATATGCTCTTTCAATCTTGAAGCCAGTTTAAATCTTTCTTCCACATGTAAGGATTTCCAAAATAGTAACTGAAATCAAAGTGATAGGAAATAGTTAAAATTTATATGGAGAGAAGACTACTGTAGAGGAGACTGACTGCTGTCTCATAAAATAAATGCCAAAATAACATTTAAACTAGAAGTCAGATCATGGTCAAGCTTGAAATAGTAAATCACATAAAATGGCAATTAAATCCACCCAGGTGTAGGAATGAAACTTTTTTTACTCTTATGTAACAATTCCACTTGCTGGGTGGGAGGGAGTTAAAACAGCTGACCAGCAATCTATACTGCAGGGGTGCAGATCAGGAGATCTTTCGGGGAAGAGAAAAAAATCAGGTGACCTGAATTAATCTTAGTTAGCTACAGTAAGTAGAACCCAGTGGCTCTGGTATGGCATCTTGGGGAACGTCAATTAGGCTTTTCAACACTCTGGATTGTGAAATGGACATGTTTTATTTGTCACCTAAACATTGTACTTTTTTCTGTTGTGGAACTTCCTGAACCTAGCTGATTTTGGGCCAGTGGTGTGTGTATTCTAGGTGAGAAGGAAGGATCTGGGGAGCTGCTTTTGATGATTAAGGCTTGTTTGCTTTACTTGAACCTTCTGACTTTACATATACTTAAAATTATTGAGTAAAGCATGCTATGATCTCTGACTAGTGTGGGTTTGATTTGACAACCCCAAATCATGGTATATATGAGTTATTTTCTCTCAGGGGTGGGGCAAGATGTGTGAAAAAATTCAGCTTACCCATTCCAATTATTTAATGGCTTAAAATGCAGTTCCTTTAAGGTTAATCAATTTTTTAATAACATGCTTTATTCTTTTATGATATTATACAGTACCATTATTTTTAAGCTAGAATCTTCCTTTTTTATCAACTGGGGTAACACTAGTTAATAAAATTATAGGTTTCAAGTGTACAATTCAATGACACATCATCTGTATATTGCATTTTATGTTCACCATGCTAAATAAAATCTCCTTCTGTCACTGTATGTTTGACCCCCTTTACCCTTTACTACCTCCCTTTCTCTCTGGTAACCACCATAGTGTTGCCTGTGTCTACCAGTTTTTGTTTGTCTTATTTGTTCACTTGTCACTTTCATTTTTATATCCCACATATGAGTGAAATCATATGGTTCTTGACTTTTTTCATTGGACTTATTTTGCTTAGCATGATATTCCTAAGATCCAGCCATACTGTCACAAAGAAATGGATCAAAAAACTATGGTACATTTACACAATGGAATATTATGCAGCAGAAAGAAAGAAGGAGCTCCTACCCTTTGAGACAACATGGATGGAACTGGACAGCATTATGCTAAGTGAAATAAACCAGACAGTGAAAGACAGATACCATACGACCTCACCTATGAGTGGAACCTAATCAACAAAACAAATAAGTGAACAAACTAGAACCAGAGACATGGAAATAAAGAATAAACTAATAGTAAGGAGAGAGGAGAGGGAGGGGGATAACAAGGGAAAGAAGGGGAAGGGTCATTATGAAGGACTCATAGACAAAGCCAAAGGGGGATAGGATTGAGGGTAGGAGGTGGGGGTGGGTAGGGTGGAGGAAAGTGGTGGTAGGAAAATGGAGACAGCTGTACTTGAGCAAAAATAAAAAAAAATAATTAAGTGGGAACTTAAAAAAAAAAGAAATGGTGATTTCCTTTACTCTCCTCCAACCATAGAAGTTTGTTTCATAACAGAAAAGTAGAAATAATCTTCAGGCCATTGTAGTGTATGACATACATAGGCGACATGCTGTTTCTTATGCAAAGGGTTCAATTTTACAGTAAATAGAGCAATGCATGACAACCACTGGATAAATCATGGTCAGTCTCCTGGTATGTGCTGAGTTAAGGGGCAGAATCATCCTTGTCCTTTTTTATTTTAAGATTTTATTTATTTGTAGAGAGAGGGAAAGGGAGAGAGAAAGAGAAGGAGAAAAACATTGACATGGGAGAGAAACTGATCAATTGCCTCTCACATACCCCAACTGGGGACCTGGCCTGCAACCCAGGCATGTGCCCTTACTGAAAATTGAACCAGTGACTTTTGATTTGCAGGACAACGCCCAACCCACTGACCCACACCAGTCAGAACCCCTGTCCTTTTCATATGAGAAAATTAGAAAGGTATACAGAGAGAGCAACATTTAACATATGCATTTCATGTTGCCATGCTCCTCAGAATGCCAATCAGGTAGTTACCCTTTTCCCATTTTTTTTTCCCTAAAGGCTAGAGACTCAGCCTTATATGTCCAATGTTAAGTGAGCACTAGTCCAGGTAAAAAGATATTTGGTGGAACAGAACCAGATTCAAACATTTCTCTTTTAAGAGATACTTATTTTTAGAAAATAATAATATAATTTGCATTTGAAACAAAAATGAGTAGTATGACATAAAATTATGCTCAGAAGGTATTTCGTATTTAGGTTAGACATTACAAATTGGTGTGTATACCTTACAAAAGTTAGTTTAGTTTGACCACCTAATCCCACCTCACTTGAATTTTGGTAATAGTTTTCTATCTAGATGTTGCTGGATCCAAATTTTATATCTGCATTTGTGCCCTCAAAGTTTCGGCCCCTTTGGTTTCTTCCTGGGGATTGCAGGGGGATGACAGGCTAATTCTCTCATGGCTTGAGATTTAGATAATCAATTTGTAAGATTGTACTGGCCTTTGTACAAATTCTTATGACTGAATTTCACTTTTTTCCTGAACTCCCTTCCCATAATATATGCATGCAATGGATAGTGTAGTTTGTTATGGACTACGTCTTGCAGAGTACACCTGTAGATGTTGTACCACACTGTTTTCTCATCTCCTATTTGCATTTTCTGCTTTTTCTACCAATCACACATTTCTTATATTATTGTGGTCTATTGCCAGTGGGCTTTTCCCTTCTCCTTGTGTTTCTATCTTCTGCTTTAAAAGCTGTTTTTCCTCTTTGGTTTTACTATTCCACAGTTGGTGCCTGAAGGCCTTTGAGAGCAAGAAAGAATCAATTTTTGACGGACGATCTAAGAAAATCGCAATCCGTGGCTTTTTAGCATTTTGCCTTTAATCTTTTCCTACCAATCCAAAGTAATACAAACATTCTTTAAAATCAGATGGACTCAATTGGAGGAAGCCATCCCATGTTATCATGTTTTGTTTTTAGGTCATTCACGAAGGGCATGATCTGCCTCTTTATTGTACATTTTCCCTCTAGTCCTTTACGCATCAGTCTGGAATGCTGAGAGGTTTATTTTTCTGAGACTCAGATGGTGATTTTCAGTTTCAGCGCTGGGAAAGGGAAAGGAGCTTCTTTGCTCTGAGAGCATGAAATTCACGCGCTGCGGCTTGACATTCAGGGCCCTACGCTCACCTTGCCTTGACCTTAACCACAGCCTGCCTTTCAGCGCCACGTCTCACTTCTCTCTTTTATGTGCCCTTTCACCAAATCACTCAATCACTCCCTCTTCTTCAGCTCCAGGGACTCAATTTGTTGGCTTCTACCTGGGTTCTCTGTTCTTTTAATCTCTTAATGATCTACGTCCTCTTTATTTTTCATAATTTATTTTAAATAAAACTGTTTCCCTAAGCTTGGAATTATCTGATACTGATATTCTTCCCAAATATTTGAAATAAATTTACTCTAAAGTCCTCATCTTAAAATCAGTGGCATGTATGACCTTTTATCTTGAACTTTGCCATTCATGTTGATTCATTTAAAAATGAAAATCTAACCTGTGTCAAGCACAATTTTGGGCTCTACTGATACAGCAGTGAACAAAGCAGACAGAAATCTCTGCCTTCATAGAGCCTATCTTGTAGCGCTACGGCTGCCTAAGGGAGTCTTAAAATGTAGAGTTATTATTACTCCCACTGGCAGTGAAGAGAGAAGATCAAATGTCAACACATTTATGTACTGTTTTACAAAAGCAAAAGTAAATTGATTATCATTAAGAAACGCTGCTTAATGACTGAAAAATGTGATATTTCTTGATGCCACTCTATTTGTTATACTAAGAAATATAGTTGAACTTGGGGCTGGTACTGATTTAGAACAGATGAATTAGTGAAGCACAAGTTCCCATCTGTGAAGACAGGAACAGGAGAAAACAACATAAAAGGACTGCCAAGGTCACCGGGAAGACCCACACAGTCTAATGTGCATCCTGCAGTTCCAGGTTCTACTATGAGATTATATTCAACTTCTCAGCTTCCCTGAGATACACAGTAGAGGCGACGGCCCAGCTATGTTCTTACCATGATGCAAGAAAAGCCATGATATCATTTTCACTGCCTAACCACTTCTCTGTTTGCTTAGGTACAAAGGAAGAGGTTGGTGGATGGCGCTATTTCTCCCTCTTTGTTAATAGCAAGCTCAACAACACAAACATCTTTCTAAAAAACATGGGTGAATATCAGAATAAACATTTCTCCCTTCTGTTTCCCCTCTCAGAGTGCATCAGGATTATCTACTTCTTCAAATTTTACTGTGTGACAGCACTGGCTGGCGTAGCTCAGTGGATTGAACGTTGGCCTGCAAACCAAAGGGTCACTAGTTTAATTCCCTAGCCAGAGCACTTTCCTGGCCTGGTACCCAGTAGAGGGTGCGAGAGGCAACCACCCATTGATGTTTCTTTCCCTCTCTTTCTCCCTCCCTTCCCCTCTGTCTAAACATAAAATAAGTAAAATCTTTAAAAAATAATTTTACTGTGTAAGCTTATATTAATGATGATAGTCAAGATTTCACTTGGCTCCTGCAGGGCCTCCTCCTATTTCAAGTCTCTTATCTCCAAATATAATATTTTTGGAGTCCCTGATGAATGTATCATATGTTTTCATTGAAAGATTGGTTGGATGACCGCATGTTATGTAGTGGGCAGTCTTGATGTTTCTACTGAATTATACTATTGGGTTCGCCAAAAAGTTCATTTGGTTTTTTCCATAAGATGAATCTAGTAGCACTTAGTTGTCTTTAACTTCATTTGAAAAAGTTTTGTTAGAGTGTATTGTGACAGTTGTCATATCAGTGTGCACAAAAAAATCAATATGGTGAATATTTGTACAACAATTTTAATATTGAGGGTGGAAGAAAATACGCAGCATTTTTGGCATATTATGCTTTATTATTTCATGAAAGTAACTGAAATACAAAAAAAGATTTGTACATTTGTATGGAGAAGATGCTGTAACTGATCGAATGTGTCAAAAGAGGTTTGCGAAGTTTTCTGCTGGAGATTTCTCACTGGAAGATGCTCCATGGTTGGATAAACCAGTTGAAGTTGATAGCGATCAAATGAGACACTAATTGAGAACAATCAACATTCTACCATATGGGCAATAGCCAGTATAGTAAAAATATCCAAATCAATAAAGTTATTGGTGAAAATGAAAAAAATGTGTCTTTTATGTTACGGAAAAACTAAATGGACTTTTTGGCCAACTCAGTCTATCTTTAGGGCCCTGTTGTTCTCCTAGAAGCCCTTTTTGTTTCTTCTGGGTACCACAGTACCTACTAGCCAGTGCTGTTGATGCGCTGCATCCTTGAATAAGCCACACACTGCAGGCGCCTGGTTTCTGTCAGGCCCCACTGCTCTTTTCCACTGGGCACTAAAGACTCAGGCAATGTCACTGCTTTTGTCATTCCCAATTAGGCACCACAGCTGATGTTTTTTCATGGAATTAAAGCTGCTCAGTGGTCTGTGGAGAAGTGGGGGGAGAAATATTGTTTCCCTTGAGTTTTATTCTGTTGCAGGTGAGAAGCAAGAGTATGCCTTCTGCTAGTCTGCATTTCCAGAATAATTTGGTCATACTGATCTTTTATTTTTCTTTTTCCCTTTTCATTTTCTTCTTTCCCTCCCTCCTTCCCTTCCTCCCAGCCTCCATCCCTTCTTTCATTCCACCCTTCCTTCCTCCCTCTTCCTCTGTTTCCTTCTCTTTCTCTCCTTTACCCCCTCTTTTCTAAGAACTGAGCATTTGTCCTTGTGTGTAAATGGACAGGGCTTTTCGAGTACTCTTTCTCTTTTTATAATGTAAACTGCTTCCCAGAGACTTCTAAACCCTCAAGTAAAGATGTCATAAAAGTCCAGCTCAACTGACTAAAAAGATATTCTGTTATAAATTCTATGTTATAGTAAGGACTCAAAATTAACTATTGAATGAATAAAATAGAATATCAACAGTTCAATCTGAAATCACTGTACAAAATTATTTTAGTAAATCTTTAATTCTAAAATTCTTAGAAACAAGAGTGCTTTCATTCAAATTTCTACCTTTTAATGCTCCATTAATATTTTGTATGTAATGGCTTAAATATAGTTTTGAAGTAACAAATGTTTTGTTTACAGTTGCACTAAAAATATTTAAGGGTGAGACATATCACATACAGTAAAATACGGCTGATAACAGGTATGTAATCCAAAGTTCACATTTGAGTAGCCTTACTATTGCTTGCATATTATAATATAATTTAACTAAATGGTTATCTTTAACCTTAAAAGATATAGTATAGTATAGTGTAGCGTAGTATAGTATAGTATAGAATAGTACAATTCAGTGTTTGTCATCTGTGGGCTTCTAATTAAAAAATTTTTTTTACTGTTGTTCTGTTACAGTTGTCCCAACTTTCCCCTGTTGCTCTCTCCTGCTCCGCTCACCCCTGATCCCACACTCAATCCCCACACTCTTGTCCATGTCCGTGGGTCATTTATATTTGTTCTTTAAATAGAGACTTTCCCTTCTTTCCTCTGTTATTCCCCTCCTCTCTCCGCTCTGGTCTTTGTCAATTTGTTCCTTGTTTCCCTGTCTCTGCTTCTATTTTGCTCATTTGTTTTGTTCATTAGGTTCCTGTTATAGGTGTGATCATATGTGGTATTTGTCTTTTGCCACCTGGCTTATTTCACATTTTATAATACTCTTCAGTTCCATCCATGCTGTCACGATGGTAGGAGCTCCTTCTTTCTTTCTGTTGCATAGTATTTCCATTGTATAAATGTACCACAATTTTTTGATCCACTCATTTACCGATGGGCACTTAGGCTGTTTCCAGCACTTGGCTATTGTAAATAACACTGCTATGAACACTGAGGTGCATAGGTTCTTTCGAATTGGTGATTCAGGGTACTTGGGGTATAATCCCAACAGTGAAATCTCTGGGTTGAAAGGCAGTTCCGGCTTTAGTTTTCTGAGGAAATTCCATGCTGTTTTCCACAGTGGCTGCACCCATCTGCATTCTTACCAGCAGGACACTATGGTTCCCCTGTCCCTGTATCCTCACCAGCACTTGTTTGTTGATTTGTTAATGATGATCATTCTAAATTGTGTGAAGTGGTATTTAATTGTGGTTTTAATTTGCATCTCTCTGATGGCTAGTGATACTGAGCATCCTTTCATATGTCTACGTGCCTCTCTATGTCCTCCTTGGAGACGTGTCTGTTCAGGTCTTTTGCCCATTTTTTAATCGGATTGTTCATCTTCCTGGCATTGAGTCATATGAATTCTTTATCTATTTTGGAGATCAAACTGTTGTCCAAGGTATCATTCACAAATATGTTTTCCCATATGGTTGGTTCCCGTTTCATTTTGCTGATGTTTTCTTTAGCCATGCAGAAGCTTTTCAGTTTCATGTAGCCCCTTTTGTTTATTCCTTCCTTTATTTCCTTTGCCCTAGAGGATGTATCAGTGAAAATACTGCTGCATGGGATATCTGAAATTTTCCTGCCTATGTTTTCCTCTAGGATTTTTATGGTGTTGTGGCTTATGTTTATGTCTTTTATACATTTTCAGTTTATTCTGGTGTATGGTGTAAGTTGGTGGTCTAGTTTCATTTTCTTGCATTTACCATTCCAGATCTCCTGGCACCGTTTGTTGAAGAGGGTATTTTTACTCCATTGTATGTTTCTGTCCCCTTTGTAAAATATTAATTGACCATAGAGACATGGGTTTATTTCTGGACTCTCTATGCTGTTCCATTGATCTATGTGTCTGTTCTTACATCATTACCACACTGTTTTGATTACAGTGGCCTTGTAGTATAGTTTGATATCAGGTATTGTGGTGTCTCCTACTGTATTCTTCCTTCTCAAGATTGCTGAGGCTATTCGGGGTTGATTTTGGTTCCCTATAAATTTTTGAAATATTTGTTCTTAATCTATGAAATGTGTCATTGGTGTTTTAATAGGGATTGTGTTGAATCTGTACATTGCTTGGGGTAGTATGGACATTTTAATGATGTTGTTTCTTCCAATCCATGAACATGGTGTATACTTCTATTTGTTTGTATCTGCCTTGATTTCATTCTTCCGTGTTCTGTGGTTTTCTTAGTACAGATCTTTACCTCCTTGGTTAAGTTTGTTCCTTGGTACTTTATTTTTCTTGTTGCTATAGTAAATGGGGTTTTGCCCCTAGTTTCTGTTTCTGATATTTCATTGTTGGTATAAAAAAATGCCTTTGATTTCTGAATATTGACTCTGTATCCTGCTATTTTACCAAATTCACTTATTAGGTCACATAGTTTTGTGGTGGGAACTATAGGGTTTTTATGTACGCTATCATAGCATCTGCAAATAATGACAGTTTTACTTTCTCCTTACAAATTTGGATGCCTTTTATTTCTTTTTATTGCCTGATCACTGTGGCTAGATCTTCTAATACTATGTTGAATAAAAGTGGTGAAAGGGACATCGTTGTCCTGTTCCTGATCTTAGTGGGGAAGCTTTTAGTTTTTGCCCATTGTGTATGATGTTGGCTATAGGTGTCTCATTTATGGCTTTTATTATGCTGAGGTATGCTCCCTCTACTCCCACTTTGCTGAGCATTTTTATCATAAATGGGTGATATACTGTATTAAATGCTTTTTCTGCATCTATTAACATGATCATGTGATTTTTGGATTTCATTTTATGTGATATATTACATTTATTGATTTGTAAACATTATATTATCCTTGCGTCCCTGGGATGAATCCCACTTAACCATTGTGTATGATCTTTTAAATATATTTCTGGATCCAGTTTGCCAGTATTTTGTTAAGGATTTTAGTGTATATGTTCATCAGTGATATCGGCCTGTAGTTTTCTTTGTTGTGTCTTTACCTGGCTTTGGAATTAGGATAATCACAGCTTCATAAAAAGAGTTTGGGAGACTTTCCTCTTCTTGAATTTTTTGGAATAGTTTGAGAAAGGCAGGAGTTAGCCCTTCCCTAAATGTTTCCTAAAATTCTCTGTGAAACTGACCAACCAAGGGCTTTTGTCCACCAGGAGCTTTTTGTTTACTGCTTCAATTTCACTAGTTCTTTTGTCTATTCTGGCTTTCTGCTTCTCCCTGATTCAGTTTTCAGAGCTTGTATGTTTCTAGAAACTTGTCCATTTCACCCAAGTTGTCACATTTCTTAGCTTATCGTTGTTCCTAGTCATCTCTTACAACCCTTGTATTGCTTGGTACCCTTGCAATTTCTCCTTTTTTCATTTCTGATTTTATTTATTTGGATCCTCTCTCTCCTTTCTTGATGAGTCTGGTTAAAGGCTTGTCAGCTTTGTTTAGCTTTTCAGAGAACCAGCTCCTGGGTTTATTGATCCTTTGAATTATTCTTTTAGTCTCTATGTCACTTAATTCTGCTCTGATCTTGATTATTTGCTTCCTTTTACTTGCTCTGGGCTTTGTTTGTTGTTGTTTCTAATTCTTTAAAACTTTCTATCTTTTTTTAGGTAGACCTGTATTGCTATGAACTTCTCTCTCAGGGCTGCCCTCTGTCATGTCCCATACTTTTTGGGCTGTTGTGTGTTCATTTTCATTTTTTTCCCAAAAACTTTTTGATTTCTCCCCTGATCTCTTTGTTAACTGTTTTGTTACCTAATAGCGTATTATTCAGTCTCCATGAATTTGAATGTTTTTGAATTTTTTCTTTGAGGTATTTTCCAGTTTCAAGCTGTTGTGATCTGAGAAGATGCTTGATATGTTTTTAGTTTACTTGAGTTCACTGAGGCTTGTTTTGTGACCTACCATGTGGTCTATCTTCAAAAATTTTCCATGAGCATTTGAAAAGCATGTATATTTTGCTTCTTTGGGCTGAAATGCTCTGTATTTCAATTAAGTCCATTTGAACTAGAGCATTGTGCAGTGCCACAATATCCTTGTTGATTCTTTGCTTGGAAGATCTACCCATTGTTGTCAATGGGGTTTTAAATTCCCCTACTGTGAGTGCATTGCTGTTGATATCTTTTTTGAAGTCTTCCAAGATTTTCCTGATATATTTGGGTACATATATCTTTACAAGGGTTACATCTTGATGGATTGTTTCCTTAAGTATTATGTAGTGCCCTCTTTTCTCTCTTTTATGGCCTTTGTTTTGCAATCCATTTTGTCCAATACAATTATTGCTACCCCAGCTTGTTTTCATGTATGTTTGCTTGAAATATTTTTTTCTACCCTTTCTCTTAAATTCTGTGTAGATCTTTTGTTCTGAGGTGGGTCTCTTATAGACAGTATATATACTGGTTATGTTTCTTATTCATTCAGCTACCCTAGTTTTTAGATTGGCACATTTAATCCATTTACATTTAAGGTTATTATTGATAGGTACTTATTCGTTGCCATTTTTTCCTTAGTACTTGTGTTCCTCTCTCTCTTTTTCTTCATCTTCTTAAAGAAGTCCCTTGAGCATCTCTTGCAATGCTGTTTTAGTGGAGATATGTTCTTTTAGCCTTTTTTTTTTTTTTTTTTTTGGTCTGGGAAGTTCCTTATTCCCCCTTCCATTTTAAATACGAGTCTTGCTGGGTAGAGTAGTCTTGGTTGCAGGCCTTTGCTTTTTATTACTTGGAATATTTCTTGCCATTCTCTTCTGGCTTGTAGTGCTTCTCTGAGTAATCAGCTGATAGCTTTATCAGGGCTCCCTTGTATTTAACTAGCTGTTTCTCCCTTGCTGCCTTTAATATTTTCTCTTTGTCTTTAAATTCTGCCATTTTTATTATGATATGTGTTGGTTTGGGGCTGTTTGGTTTCATCTCAATTGGGACCCTCTGTGCTTCCTGGACTTGTGTGACTTTTTCTTTCATCAAGTTAGGAAAGCTCTGTCGTTACATTTTCGAAAATGCCTTGTTCCTCTTCTCTTTCTGGTATTCCTATGATACAGATATTATAACATTTCATGTTGCCCTGCAGCTTCCTTAAATCTTCTTTATCTTTTTGAGTCTTTTTTTGCTTTGTTGATCTGTTTGAGAATTTTTTTCTACATTGTTCTCCAGCTCACTGATTCGATCCTCTCCTTCATCTAGCCTGCTTTTAATGCCTTTTACTGTGTTCTTCGATTCAGAAATTGTATTCTTCATTTTATTATTAACATATAAAAATATAACTGATTCATGGATATTTACTTTCTGCTAATTTACTGAATGAATTTATCAGTTCTCAAAGTTTTATGTGGAAGCTTTAGGGTTCTCTCTATACAGTATCCTGTCATCTCCAAATAATGACAGTTTTAGTTCTTCCTTTTCATTTTGGATGCCTTTTATTTCTTCTTGTTTGATTGCTCTGGCTAGAACTTCCAGTACTATGTTTAAAAGAGTGGTGAGAGAAGACATCCTTGTCTTTTTTCTTATCTTAATGGAAATGATTTTAGTTTTTGTCCATTGAGTATGATGTTGACTGTAGATTTGTGATTCATTGCCTTTATTACATTGAGGTATGTTACCTTTATTTCCACTTTGGGGAGAGTTATTATCATAAATGTGTGCTGGATTTTATCAAATGTGTTTTGTGCATCTATTGATATGATCATGTAATTTTTTTTCTTTCGTTTGGTTTATGTAGTGTATCATATTTATTGATTTGTGGATACTGTACCAACCTTGCATCCTGTAATAAGTCTTATTTGATCATGATATATAATCTTTTTAATGTATTGCTGGATTCTCTTTGCTAATATTTTGTTGAGGATTTTAGCATCTATATTCATGGATGCTAAATTGGCCTATGATTTTCTTTGTTTGTAGTGTCTTTATCTGGTTTTGGAATTAATACTGACCTCATAAAATGTGCTTGAGACTTTTCCTCCTCTTAAATTTGTGGAATACAGAAGGAGAGGTGTTAGTGCTTCTTGGAATGTTTGGTAAAATTCACCTGTGAAGCCATCTGGTCCAGGATCTTTGTTGGAAATTTTTTGATTACTGCTTTGAATACATTAGATGTAATCATCTGTTTAGAATTTGTTTCTTTTTTATTTGGTTTCAGAAGATTGTAGTTTCTAGAAATTTATCCATTTCTTCCAGATTGTTGAAATTGTTGGCCTATAGTTGTTTGTAATGTTTCCTCATATTCCTTTTTATCTGTGATGTCAGTTGTTACTTCTTTTTCATTTCTGATTTTATTTATTTGGGTCCTCTCTCTTTTTTATTGATGTATCTGATAAAGATTTATCAATTTTGTTAATTTTTTAAAACAACCAGCTCTTGGTCTTATTTATTTTTGTATCTTTAAAAGAATGTGTGTATTTTAGCTCAGACCTTTATTATTTCCTTTTTTCTACTCACTGTTGGCTTTGTTCTTGTTTATACAGTTCCTAAGTGTAAGGTTAGATTGTTTATTTGAGACTTTTCTTGTTTTTTGGGGTAGACCTGTAATGCTATCAATTTACATCTTAAGACTGTTTTCACTGTGTCCCATAGATTTTGGGTTGTTGTGTGTTTATTTTTATTTGTCTCAAAGTAACTTTTGTTTTCTTAATTGATCTCATTGTTAACCTAGTCATTGTTCAGTAACATGTTATTTAGTTTTCATGTATTGTGTGCTTTTCAGTTTTTTTCTTGTAATTGATTTACAGTTTCATACCACTGTAGTCAGAGAAGATGCTTGATATGATCCCAATCTTCTTAAATTTGCTGAGACTTGTTTTATATCCTGACATGGTCTATTCTAGGAAATATTCCATGTGCACTTGAAAAGAATATGTATTCTTCTGCTTTGGGATGAAATGCTCTGATCTAGTGTGATCTAGTGTGTCATTTAAGACTGCTGTTTCCTTGTTGATTTTTGTCTGGAAGATCTGTTCGTTGATATCAATGGGGCATTAACCCCATTGATTGTATTACTGTAGATCTCTCCTTTACATCCATCAAGATTGGCTTTATTTATTTACTTGCTCCTATGTTGGGTGCATAAATGTTTATAAGGTTTATACCCTCTGGTTGGACTGGTCCTTTTATCATTATGCAGTGTCCTTTTTTGTCTCTTATTTTAGCCTTTATTTTAAAGTTGTTGTCAGATATAAGTACTGCTACCCCAGCTTTTATTTTCTTTCCATATGCTGAAATATTTTTCCATTCCTTTATTTTTAGTCTATGTGTACCTTTCATTCTGAGACCTCTCGAAGATGGAATATACAGGGTCAGGCACAAATAATGCCCCTTTTTATTACAAAATCATGAGCATGTAATTCTGTAACATAAGAATATCACACTCAAGTACACCATATGACATTTTAAGGGACATGTTCAAATTAAAACTATAAATTATTATACCTATATTATTACCCTACCGACCACACTCAGGCAGGGATGACTCCTGCTGCACAGTGTATATGGGTCTTGTATTCATATCCAATCAGCTACCCTAAGTCTTTTGATTGGAGCATTTAAGCCATTTACCTTGACAGTGATTATTGATAGGTACATATTAATTGTCATTTTATTCTTTTAACTATGTTCCTCTGTCTTTTTCTTTCTTAAAGAAGGTCCTTTAATGTAACTTGTAATATTGGTTTGTTGGTAATGGCCTCCTTTAGTTTTTCTCGTCTGGGAAGCTCTCTACTTCTTCAATTTTAAATAATAGCTTTGCTAAGTAAAGTAATCTTGATCGTAGGTCCTTGCTTTTCATTCCTTTGCATATTTCAGCGAATCCCTTCTGGCCTGAAATATTTCTGTTGAGAAATCAGCTGACAGTCTTATGGGAGTTCCCTTTAGGTAACTGTCTTTCTCTTGTGGCTTTTTAGATTCTTTCTTTGTTTTTAACCTTTGCCATTTTAATTATGATGTGTCTTGATGCGAGTATCTTTGAGATTCTCTGTGCTTCCTGGGCTTATGTGTCTTTTTTGTTCATAGGTAAGAAAGTTTTAGATCATTATTTCTTCAAATAGATTCTTAATCTCTTGCTCTCCTTTTTTCCTTCTGGTGCCCCTATGATGCAGATGTTGTTATGTTTCATGTTGTTTCAAATGTCCCTTAAACTCTCCTCATTTTTTTAAATTCTTTTTTTTTCTCCTCTGATTGGGTGTTTTTTACCTACCTTGTCTCCCAAATTGCTGATTCAGTCCTCTCCTTTATCCAACCTATTATTTATTCCTTCCAGTGTATTCTTCATTTCAGATATTATATTCTTCATTTCCAACTGTTTTTATAATGGTTTCTAGGTCATTTCTCATGCTGTTTTAGTTCTGTCTGTGTTCCTTGAGCATCCTTAAAATAATTTTTTTGAACTCTATTTCTTAATGATTGTTTTCCTCCATTTCATTTAGCTCTGTTTTCAGAGATTTCTCTTGTTATTTCATTTGGGGCATGTTTCTTTGTCTCCCTATTTTGGCCATCTCTTTGTGTTTGTTTCTGTGCTATGATTCCCAGTCTTGGTGGAGTGGCCTTATGTAGTAGGTTTCCTGTGGGACTTAGTGGCATAGTCTTCTTAATCACTTGAGCTGGGTGCTCCAGGAATGTCCCTTGTGTGGGTTATGTGGTCCCTCCTATTGTAACTAAGTCTTCATTGCTATTAGCCCATTCATGCATTGGGTCAGGCTGAATGACTATGAGGATCAATCCTGACCAAAGTGTACGAGCTGCTGTGGAGTTTGCCCAGCAGGGCCTGGTGCCTCCCAAGATCTTTCTTTGGATATGCTGCTTATAAAGTTTGTTGGTTCCTTCTCTGATGTTGTCTGAAATGGTCACTGGTTGTATTGGTTCTGGGTCCTCTTGAGATGGGGACTCTGGTGTAGACCAATGTCGGATGCCGACTGTGACTGGCCCTGTTCAACCTTTTTGGAGCTACAGAGAGATCCACAGTTTGTGGCTGCCTCTGCTGGGCCTGGGCATGCATGGGAAGGACCAAGCTGCACACCAAGTTTGGCATTAAGCAGCACTGGGCCTGGGGGCGGGTCAACTAAAGTCCCAATGGACTCTAAGATCAACTTCCATCTGCTAGCTACCAGTTAGGCTCCATCGCTGAAAGCGCCTCTGGTGGTACTTGAGTTGTATGAGGTAGGTTCTCAGTGAGTCACCAGCTAGGGGCAAAATGTTTTCACTAGAATGATACAGGTAAACACTCAGTGCCAGTGCTTGTTTTGAGGCCACTCAACAATGTTTCAGGATATACCAAGTTTAGCTACCACCTGTTTGGTGCTTGCACACCTTTGTAGTACAACTGGTTCTTGGGGAGTCATCAGAGTGAGGCCAGCAGAGCTTATCAGGCCCAAACAGATGAAGATTTGGCTGTGTGAAGGGAACTCTCTGCACCTGCTGGGTGTGCAAGAAAAAAAAAATCTTGATTCTGATTCCTGATTCTTCCAGGAGCCTGATCTCTGCAGAGCAGAGCTGTCAGGAGCCTTGAGCATGGGGCTAGTGGATCTCCTATGAGGGGAATTGTTGGTGAGACTTGGGGCAAAGTGGAGGTTGTGGCCCTCTTTCCTGAGCTGCACAATTCATTCTGTCCCAGATTCTGCCCAGACTTGGGCGGATGGAGCCAGCAGGGGTCAGGAGGTTGGTGTTGCTAGAACCACGAGAGTGGGGCTAGCAGATTTCCCGTGAGAGGTAGGCTCCAATCAGACTCTCATGGTAATTAGAATGAATGGTACCTGCCTCAAAGCCATACGACTCAGTCACTGACACCCCTGAAGTCTGTCCAATCCTCTACACCACAGCCCATGCAGCTGACTCCTCTGCAGGGCGCAAACTGCAAGGTGGGGCAACAGGGAGTCTAGAGGGTGGGGCTACTGCATTTTTCCATGTGGAGGGGCATGCTCTCTTCAAAAACGATGGCGTGTTTGGTGTGAGAGAGTGATTCAGCACAGAAATCCTGGGGGCTGTCCCTTCAGATCTCTCCCCAGAGCCACAAACCCCAGTTTCTCCTCATGCAACTTTAGTCCATTCTGCCCTCCCCCTGGCAGAGCCCAGGGTGAGTGGCTGCGAATGAGATTTTGTTTGTTGACCCTTTAGCGGGGTGTCTGTGTCTCTAGCAGACTCCTGTCTCTCCCGGCGAACAGAATCCCTGTTCTATTCACAGGCAGCTGTTGGGTAGGCGCGTGTTCCTGGCTCTAGTGCTCTAGTCCGGGGAGCCCAGCTTGGGGTTGAAACCCCACACTCCTCAGGGGGAATCTTTGCAGCTGAGATATCCCACTGGAATTTCAGCTGCTGCCCATGGGAGCAGGGCCAGCCTTTTTCGTGTCTTTTCCCTTTTTACTGGTCTTGATGTGGCTTCTTCTATAAATTTTTGGTCATAAGACTTCTCTTCAGCTAGTTTACAGAGGGTTATTCCGGTTGATTGCTTTATATTTTAGTTGTCATTCCGGTTTGGTCCTGGGCGGAGGGCAGTGTAGCTTCCACCTGCTGCGCCACCATCTCGGGTCTCTCCTTTGAATACCTTTTTATTTATGGGATTCCTATGAGAATGAATGGCATTTCATTAAAAATAAAAAGCAAGTGAGAACACAATTAGGTACTGTCACACAAATTAATATAACACAGGGTTACAATTACCAAATGTTTCCAATGTTTTAAGAGAAAATAAATGGATTCGTCCAGGGTCTTACACTGAGCCTTATTTATGCCTGTTTTTTATAATTATTTTCATGCTAGGAAGGGATATTTAATTTTTTCTTGTAGCAGCAGGTCATTATTTTGCATAATATTTCATCTGATCATACGTGAATGCTGTTGAGGCGAGCGGCGGGAACGGCAGCGAAGCTGGCCCACAGGGAAGGGTGCACTTGGCGACAGGAGATACTGATAGATTTGCAAAGTTTGTGGAAGGGATAAAACTCAGAAATAGGCTTAGCTGTTTAACTGAGGCTGAAATTATGCTGATAATTTAGGGTGGTAAAATTGGAGGTGATACAGGTGTGACAGTTTTAGCACGATTCCTTATAATTATGATTTAAATGGTATCATGATGCTACTGGGCAACTGGACTGCCTTTCTTAGTCTTGTGTCTCTAGGCAGGATATTCGTGTGAATTCTGAGATCAAGTGTTCTAAACGTAGAGTTGACCTTTGAATAACGTGGGGGTTAGGGCCAAATTACATGCAAGGTAATAACAATACAATTAATGACTGACTTCTAATCAGAAACAAAATTCCAGAAGACGGTGCGTGACATGTTCAAATTGTTGAAACTGTCCACCAAGAACTTTTTAACCAATGAATTTTGGCACCTGTGCTTTAAAATTTCTGAAGGAAGCTATTTCTGCTGAAGGGAAGAGGATACAGATAGTAACTCAGGTCTATAAAAAGAAATGAAGTACACAGGAAATGATAGATATGTTGGGAAATAGGAAAGATTAAATTTTTCTTTTTCTGTCTTAAAAATTTTAAAAGGCATATTGTGGCTGAGAGAAAAATTATAAAAGTCCTGAATTATTGGGTTTATTATATATAGGTGTAATATATATGGTAACAACACAAAGGAAGGGGATAAATGTAGATGCACTGCTATAAATTTCCAATATTTTAAATTAAATAATGAAACAGTAACTCTTAAAGGTTGTGATAAATTAGAGATGGATTTTATACTATCTGGCAACCACAACAATGAAATGCAAAGAGACAGAGCTGGAAGCCAAGAGGCAAATTAAGATGGAATACTAAAAATAATTTCAATTAACACTAAGTAAGGAAAGAGGAAGAAAAGATAAAAATATGATAGCTAGAGCAAACATCAAAATGGCAGACCTAAATACAACCATACCAATAATTCAAATAAAATGGGCAAAGCACTCACTCCAATCAGAAACACTCCAGTTTCTCAGGGGGGTAAAACACAAAAACCAGAAGCAGCTGCATGTTGTCTGCAAGAGGCATAGTGTCACAAAGACACAAATAGGGTGAACATAGAGGGTAAAAAAATATGTTATGTAAATAGTAAAACTAGGAAAGCTGGAGTGGTTTTATTAATGAAAGAAAAGACGGGTTACAAGTGTCAATGAGAGACATGTCTTAATGCTAATTGGGTTAATACTTTAAGGAACCCAAATCACACACTTGTAGTTATGTATAAATGTATATGCACCATAACAGAACATCAAAATACTTGAAGCAAAAACAGCCAGACTGGGGAAATAGGCCAATACATGATTATTGGTGATTTTAACACATCTCTCACAGGTATTGAGGAACAGTTTGTCCATCAAGAATCAGAAGGGTATAATTATTTGATTTATTCTATCAAGCACCATAAAGTTTTATAATTTTAGGTTTTTATTTAGGTCTATGATCCATTTTGGGTGAGTTTTTTGCATTGAATTTGAGGTATGAAGAGAGATACAATCTTTTCCCTACACTGGAATCTTGTGTGAAATGAAAACCCTTTCAGCGTTGAACTGACTTGGCACCTCTGAGGAAATAAGCATATGTGGACTTTTCACTGTGCTTCCTTGGTTGTATATATCTATTTTTCTCCAAAACCACACACAACACTGTCCAATCTTCTTTATGATATAGATGGAAATAAGGTTGTGTTTGCCACATGCATTTCTTCTTTTTCTAAATTGTTTTGGCTATTTTAGTTTCCTTGGCTTTACATATAGATTTTAGAAACAGCTTGTCAATTTCTAAAGAAAAGCAACCTTAAAATTGTTATCAAACTTGCATTTACATGGATCTGGGAAGAATTGACATCTTAACAAATACTGAGTTTTTAAATCAGAAACATGGTATATATTGCTCTGTTAATTTTGGTCCTATTTGATTTTTTTCATTAGTCTTTTATGATTTTATACATTAAGGGTATTGCACATTTTGTAACATTTATACTAGTGTTATATTTGATACCATTGTAAATCATGATGTTCATATTAATTTCTAATTTCCATTGCTACTACATAAAACAAAATTGATATTTTCATATTTTCCTTGTATTCTGCAAACCTGTTAAACACGCTTTTTCATTCTAGTTGCTTTTTTAAGGTTCTTTGGAATTTTCTATGTAAAAGTCTTATTTTCAGGAATAGTACATTTAATTTTTCTTCTCCAATGTATTTTTTTGCTTCTTTGTCTTGTGTTATTGCGCTGAGTAGAACCGTTAAGGTGCTGGTGAGGCAGCATATTGTTGAAGGGCTGCCTCATGTTCCTGAGGGTGTGACTTACAGAACAACGCGCGTTCGATAAGCTTTGTTCAGGCACAGCTTGTAGTGCCGTTGGCCACGATTCCAGCGTTAATGGGTCAAAAGTGTATATTAAGTAAGGGGTATTAAAACAGAACCATAGAATAAGGTCATTGATCAGTTGATGAAAGTTCCCTAATAAAATCATCTGGGCCTGAAGCTTGCTTTTTTGGAGAGTTTTAAAGTATAAATTCAATTTCTTTAATAGATGCAGAAATCATTTATTCTTCAGTGAATTTTGGGAGTTTGGGTCTTTCAAAGAATTTTACTGTTTCATTTATTTAGTTTAATTGAGGGGTATAGGATTATGTATAGCTTTCTCTTACTAACCTTTTATGATATTGTCTCTGATTTCTGACATTTGTAATTTGTACATTTTCTCTTTTTTCTTGGTTTACCTGGCTACAGCCTTGCCCGTTTTACTGACTTTATTTTTTTCAAGAAACAAGTGTTTGGTTTCATTATTTTTCTATTTTTTAAAATAGCATTACTTTATTTTCTCTTTTAAAGAAAGCTCTCAAAGAAGCATTCGTGTATTATTTTTTTCCTTTTTTTGTTGTTTTCAGCTTCATTGATTTCTACTTCTATATTTTCTTCTACTTGCTTTGGATTTAATTTTATCTTTTATTCTCAAGTTTCTTTTTTTTAAAGATTTTGTTTATTTTTAGAGGGAGGGGAATGGAGAAAGAAAGAGAAACATCAATGTGAGAGAGAAACATTGATCTCTCACCCAACCAGGAGCCCGGCCTGTAACCCAGGCACGTGCCCTGACTGGGAATGGAGCTGGTGACCCTTTGGTTTGCAGGCCAGTGCTCAATCCACTGAGCCACACCAGCCAGGGCCAATTCTCAAGTCTTTTAACATAGAAACTTTGGAGTACTGGTTTAAGATACTTTCATCTAATATAAGCATTTAATGTACAAATTTTCTTCAGGGTACTTCTTTACTTCCTGCTTCATCCAAAATCTATTCATTCAACTCAAAATATTTTAAACTTTCCTGGTATATCCTCTTTGACCCTCATTATCTGTAGAAATTGTATTAATTTCCAAATATTTGGGGAATTTCCACCTATTTTTTGCTCTTGATTTATAATTTTAATGTATTATTGCATATTTTGAATAAATCAACTCTTCAATTTTGATGAAGGGTTTTTTTTTTTTTTGGCTTAGAGTATGGTTTATCTGGGAAAGTATTTCCCATGCATTTGAAAAGAATATATAGTCTGCTGTTATTTGGTGGAATGTTCTAAAATGTCAAATAAGTCTACTTGATTAATAGCGCCGTTCAGTGCTTCTATGTAGTTACTGAATTTCTGCTACTTGTTCTATCAATTACCAATAGAAGAGTGTCAAAGTCCCCAACAGTAGAATTTCTGTTTCTCCTTTCAGTTTCATCAGTTTTGCCTCATGGATTACGAAGCTCTGTTTTTAGCTCTGTACACATTTGGGACTATTATGTCTTCTTGGATATATGTACCTTATAAATATGATGAGTCCATCTTGATTTTGATGTGTTTGTATGACATACTTTTTCCCATAATTTTATTATGTCATTGATTTAGTTGGATTAAAATCTACCATTCTTTTAACAATTTTCTATTAGTTTTATCCAAATACTTATTTATTTTTCTCTCTCTTTCTGGCTTCTTTTGGATATTTTTATGATTCCATTTTACCATATTAGTATCTTACTTTTCATATACCTTTTACGTTTTCCCAAAGGTTGCCTTCAAATTAACAGTATGCATCATTAGTCAAATTGTATCTTCAAATAGTAAACACTTCAAATGTAGTATAAGGACAACAAAAGGGGATGCTCTAAATTTCTTCCTTTCCTCCATTGTGCTATAATTGTAGGAACTTGTACTTAAGCTATAATGCAAAATGCAGTGCTCCTGTTTTTGTTTTAGTTAGTAATTTATATTTTAGAACAATTAAATCAAAAAGTATATATTTAATAGATTTATTTATAACATTTCCAGTGTTCTACATATATATCCTTGCCCAGAGATATGTTCGTTGATTTTAGAGAGAGAAGAAGGGAGAGAGAAACTCTGATTTGTTGCTTCCCATAGGTGGCCCACCTGGGGATTGAACCCAAAACCTAAGTATGAACCCTGACTCAGGGTCAAATCCACAACCTCTTGGTGTAAGGAAGGACACTCCAACCAACTGAGCTACCCAACCTACGCTCTTTCTTTCTTTTTTAATAAATATTTTATTCATTTATTATTAGAGAGAGGGGAAGGGACGGAGAAGGAAAGGGAAAGAAAAATCAATGTACGAGAGAAACATCTATCAGTTGCCTTTCACATGCCCCCAACTGGGGACTGGGCCCCAAGCCAGGCATTTGTCCTGAGGGGGAATGAACTGGTGCCCCGCTGGACTGCAGTGTGCCGCCCAACCCACTGAGCCACGCTGGCCAGGGCAAGGGCTCTTTATTTCTTCATGTACATCCTAGTTTCTCTCTAGTATCATGTTTCTTCTGCCTGAAACACATCCTTTAACCTTTGTTATTATACAGATTATCTGGCAGTAAATTCTCCAAATTTTTCTTTCGCTGGTAAAGTCTTTATGTTTTATTTTGAAATTTTCAAAGTAAACTATATTTAGTTAGCAGTCATTTTGTTTTATCCAGCACTTTAAAGATGTCACTATGTTGTTTTCTGGCTTGCATAGTTTACAATAAAAAATTTTCTATAATTCTCACCTTTGTGCCTCTATATGTCACATGACTTCTATCTTTGGCTCTTTCAAGATATTGTCTTCTTCCCTTTGAGTAGTTTGATTATGATGTGTGTGTGTGTGTGTGTGTGTGTGTGTGTGTGTGTATTATATTTATCTTGCCTAATGTATATTGAAATTATTGGATCTGTTTTGAAAAATTGTCAACCATTAAATCTTCTAATATATATTTTTCCTAGTGATGCAGGAGGGTTTATGGGGAGGCCAAGGGAAGTCTCAACCCAGTGAGTTTTGATGAACACATATATTTTGTTTTGTTGAGTATAGCCATGTCTATGAGATAAAGTGCTGAATCATAAGCTACACATATAATTAGCTTCAGGCCAACCTCTTAATGATTTGCAGAGTCATTATCCAATGTACATTCCCACTAGGAATGTAAGCACGTTTCTCCAAATCCTTTCCAGCAATTGGAATTTTCTCTCTTTTTCATGTAGCCATCCTGAAGAATATGAAACTGCTTTCATCTTTATTTCCATTATGACTAAGGAAGTTGACCACATTTTGACATGTTGGCTGTTTGATTTGCCTCCATTTGAATTGCTTGATCAAGTCCTTTAGTCATATTTTCACAACTTGTATCAGGTGGCCAAAAAGTTTTGTTTTCTCCATAAGATGGCTGTCATATCAGTGTACATTAAAAAGAAAAAAAACTTATCAAAATTGGTGAATTTTTATGTTGCCATTTTAATATTGAAGATGGAAGAAAATATATACCATTTTTGGCATATTATGCTTTATTATTCCAAGAAAGGTAAAAACGCAATGGAAACACACCCAAAAAAGATTTGTGCAGTGTATGGAGAAGGAGCTGTGACTGATTGAATGTGTCAAAAGTAGTTTGTGAAGTTTCGTGCTGGAGATTCTCGCTGGATCATGTTCTGTGGTCATGTAGGACCAGTTGAAGTTGATAGCGATCAAATTGAGACATTAATTGAGAACAATCAACATCCTACCCCATGGGAGATAGCCGACATAACCAAAATATCCAAATCGATAAAGTTATGGGTGAAAATGAAAAATGTGTCTTTTATTTCATAGAAAAAGACCACATAGACTTTTTGGCATCCCAATATTTTGATCATAATTCTAAGGCTGCTACAAAATACAGTAATTAGATATGGACTACATATATGTCAATGATAGGGTTTTTCAGTATAGTGGAGGCAGAATGCATTTTCAATAAATGAGAGTGATAGGATTATAGATGATTTTACTTTAATCCCTATCTTTAATCTTTCTCTCTAAATGTTTTACAACAAATATATCAACATATACACATATTATATATATGTATATTTAAAATTTTAATCAATAAAAATGTTTGAAAACTAAAAATTAACTCTTGTCATGACTTAAACATTATTTGCAGATATGTATTGATATGTATGTATAATTTTGATCTATGAATTGAGCAAATCATAGATCAACAAATTGGTAAAATTGGGTCAGAGATTAGGAACTTTTAAAATGGCAAGAGGAAGAATTATGTATTCAGTGTTCTTTCAACTGCAATTATGAATATAAATAAATAAATGAATGGGTAATTAAATGACCCAGGAGCATCCTTTCATGATTAATGAATAATCTCTATACTGGCTACCTGTGTATGCTATTAAAAGTTTTATTTTTGATGTATTGCTAAATCATTAGCCAACAAAACTGTGTTGGCTTAATTATAAAGGCTAATACAGGCATGGACAAATGTAGGTTTTACTCTTGTGAGTATGGAAAATGCAGAGTTTATTATTGTATCATATATTCATTATTGTATTATTCATTTGTATTATTTGTCTTATTATTGTTACTATTTCATATCCTTACTTATGATTTATCATTTAGGTAATGATGGCTGATAAATTAACCTACTTTTGCCCATACCTGTATATAGGTTACATAATTTTTGAGGGTATTATCTAAACGATAGTAGTCTTCTTGAAAATAAATAATAGCCCTAGTGAGTTTTTCTAAATATTATGTTAAGCTGTGTGGCATTTCAAATTGAGAAGAGTTTAATGTATGAGCTCTAACTGATAGCTTATTTTTATTATCTTCATGCATCCACAATTGCCCTATGAAATGTGCATTTCTGCCTCATTTGGAATAGAATTTACTAGGATTTGTGTTAAATGTTATGTAGAGTTTAAAAATTATAAATTTTGAATGTCATTTTACAAAATGTGAAACTTTTTACAATATTATTAAGAACAGGATTATACCTTTATGTGAAATATAATATGAGCAGTATACAAATTTTAAGCAGGTAGCTGATATATAATAGGCAATATGTTTACAATAACGTTCTTCCCAAAGTCAATTAAAAAGCTGTTTTTATATTAGAATATGAAGGTCATGAGAAAGTGGTTGATTTGGATATATTGCTTATGAGTTATCTAAGTGGAACACATATATACCATCCCACCAAAAGAATTTCATCTGATTTAGTTACTGATAGCGCAGCTTAAAATACAGAGTCTGACACAAGTAAGGTCTGCTTGAGTGTGGTTGGTAGGGTGATAACATGGGCATAATAATTTATAGTTTTAATTTTAACATTTTACCTAAAATGTCATATGGTGTGCTTGAGTGTGATATTGTTGTGTTATAGAATTACATGCTTACGATTTTGTAATAAAAGATTTTGTAATTTAAAAAAAGGGGCATTATTTGTGCTGGACTCTATATAATTCACTACATAATATGTCTGCAAAAACCCACTGACTGTAGATATTGTCCTATGCAAAATGTAAAGCTAGCGGTAACTAATGCTCTTCAGAAGTTTAGTAGCCTTTGCAAATTGTTTGGAATTAATTTGTTTTGAGTAAACGAAAATTAGTCTGTTAAATGAAGCTTATAAAAAGAGGACTACAAAGAAGTAGGAGACCATCTCAGCAGGATAGCTTCAAAACCACACTTTTATATGAGTCAGGAAAAAATACTGTCCTTTAAAAATGATCTTATTCCTTCCAGTTGCTTGAGCTTTGTACCTCCTGATGTGATTTGGGGATATGGCAAAGTAGAAATGTATTTCGAATCTTACTTATTAGAATACTGAACTCACCTGTCAGCAGGATTGACAAGGTCTTAGACAAAGCATTTGGCCTGACACACAACCTGTACCGATATTTTCCTGTGGCTATAATGTAGCACACCTGACAGATGTTTGAGTCATTGAGCACAGCAGGAGGCACTCATAAACGCCACAAACGGGCACTCAACATGATAGGGATTATTTTTCTTTTGTCTGCCTGAAGTTACACAGCCTATAATCAACAAAGGATTTAGGCATAACCGGCTAAAAAATACAGGGTGAAATATCATTTAGATGCAATATTTCTCTTGCTTATAAAGTTTACAGAAGCTGAGATACTTTTTGATACAGGTGAAACACATCTTATATGTTTACCTTTCATAATCAGAAATGTTTTACAAAAGAAATGCATGGAGGGTGCTATTGCTCATGAAGTAAAGAGAGTATGTCTCCTATTTATTTTCCTGATGGTTCCTTAAAGATGTAATGGGTTTCGCTAAATTCTGGTTAATTTTTAAATTTGTTAATGAAATGGGAAAACCGCAGTGTCACCATTTGGGAAGTCCCGATGACAGTGTGTCTGAAGTGGAAAAACAAAGGCAGAAAGAAATGTACACTCTGTGATTTTGAAAACTATACTAGATGTCCTAAGGGGCAGAGGTAGATGCTATTGACATAAATGTCAGGCTTGCATGAAACAAAGCACAGCAATTTTAAACTCGGCTTTATGAAAGTTTCTCTTTTAGCTTAAGTTTCTCCTTTGGTAAGTAGCAATTGGAGGAAATGCTCATTGATAAAATTTACTTAGGTCCTTCGTGGAGCAGTAACAGGCAGTGGGGCATGATGCTTTCAAAATATCATTTTGTTATATCTACAATAATCAAAATCATCTTGCGGTCTACAATTATCTGGGGACTTCAAAAATAGGAAAATTAAAATACCTTAAAGGAACAAATATAACAATTGAATTATGGTGCCCCATAGACACACATAACATTCACATTAGAGGTGTTTTTTTTTTTTTAGCACAACTTTATTGGAAAAAATTTTCCATTTTTGTTTTGCATAGGTCATGGCTTTTTTCCAGTTAGCTTTAGGGCTCCATGATTTGCCAGATACAACTGCATGGTAGATGTAAAAACTGTTTTATCTGAGGAAATGACCAGAGTTTAACATGTATGTGTCAGGGTGAGTTGTAGAAGTTAATGAAAACCCTCTTTAGGGCTCTGCCCAAACACAGGGAACAGCTGGAATTCAAACATACACAGACATTTCGGAAAAGCTGAAATTTGAGTCCAATAATTTATCGTGCCCACGTTTTCCTCATTCCTGCTGCCAGCTACAGCGTGTACTAACTGCTTTCCTAAAACTCCTCCTTAATTCCTATGTGTTCTGGCTGATGACTGGTCCTCACACTGGAGGTTCGGTCCACTTCAGCGCTTTGATGTTTTGATATTTTCTCAGCGAATGTCGGGATTCCATAGTTTACCCTTCTAGCTACTTAGGAAAAGAACTTCTGAAGTCCACTGTGATCAGAGTATCTATATCTGTGGATCTGCTTTCATTTTAAACAAATTCATAAAGAAAAGGGGAGAGCAGAGCTTTGAAATTATTTAAATGAGATCTACACTGTAGATACTGAATGTATGCCACCCCTTTAGTGGAAAAGATTGCGCTGCAGATTTAAGCTCAGTTTCCATTTCTTTGGGGAAGCCTTCCTTGACCTTCCTGCCTAGCCCAAGTGCTCCTACTGTGGGTGTGTGGCAACCTTTCATGGCCTGGCAGGTTCACTAGAGATTCTGGCAGTTGGAAGACTATTCACTGAGCCGTTGGGATGTCTGACACATCTTTATTCAGGGGTGGGCGAACCACACACACTGCAACTGCACATCCCCGCATGTCACATTGCGTGTCACCTGTTCCCTCTGTGTGTCCCCTATCTCCCAGCGGGAAGTCCCAACTCCCTTATACATTAAAATATAGACAAAGCCAGCAGGGAGTCAACAGATTATACAACAGAGCTTCGTTCTACACATGCAAGCCCACTCAAGGCTATGGGAACCATTTATCAGAGGACCCAGTCTTAAGGCTGTGAGAACGTTACTTATCAGGCCCAGTCTCAAGGTTATGGAACACCGTTCCCCTTAGTTGACCAGACATTTGGTTGAGGAAGCCAGACTGCCTCCGTTTACCCTGCTGTGGGTTTTCAAAGCATCACATGCCACTCCTTCTTAATGAGTGTCACCATTGCAGCGTCACATTCATTTTCGGTTATTTGATTAATATTTATCTTTCCCACTAAAGTCCCAGCTCCATGATGATAAGGATCATGTCTGTTTTTTTTCTTTTCTCTTTGTCTTATATCCTTGGTACCTAGCATGTGGTGAAAACTCAGTAAATGGTTGTCAAATGAATGCATTTTATAAAGCACTGCTTTATATTATTTATGAAATTTTATAATATTGAATTATAATTTTGAAATGTTTGTTAAACATACATTAACATTTTGCTCTGTGTGTGTGGTATGGCTTTGGTAGACTAATAATTAACACCTCTGCCTCACTATTGTGGAATCAAATGAGAGATGGATTGTCTCAAAAGTCAGACGTGGACTGTAGGTTGTGGCTTAAATGTCTGGCCATAGTGCAGTTGGTAATTTTTGCCTTTACTCATTTTAATCTTACTCACCAAAGTCAGGTGTTTACTTAGATACAAAGTGGAGCAAAAATTCCGTTCCCTCAGTGGGTACTTGAGATGTAGAATCACCTCAAAAGGGAAATGCTGGCAAAGGCTTTACAGATGCCTCGAGAGGCCTTGAAGACAAAAGAAATAAATGGAGTGGGAACATTAAGCCTCAGCAGTCATTTATTGTTTTTCTTTTTCTTTCTTTCACCTAGCCATAAAAAAAACAAAAACAAGAACCAAAACCAAAAAAAAAAA